>PVJO010015871.1:0-43678 GCA_004026905.1 Hystrix cristata | reverse complement strand
GGTTTTTACTTATTTGTTATTTGACAGATTGGAAATGCCACATTCAGACAGATGACTTCTCAAAAAGAATAAAAAATAGTATTCAAAAGAGAGGAGAACTAGATGGGGAAAAGGGGGATAAAGAAGGAAGGTTAAAAGAAAAGTAAGATGAAAGGGAAAAAAATGGAAAAATGTAAATAAACTTGTTGCAAATAGGGAGGGGTGGGGGAATGGAAGGGAGGGGAGGGGAAGAAGGGGAAAAACTAAAATATATCATGTACAGGTCCAAAATAACCATGTTGATTATGATCATTATGTATACAATGTACCAATATATGTTCTTGGTAAAAATAAAAAATTAAAAAGAAGAAGAAAAAAAGGCTGTTATTATGAGTAGAGATTTGAATTTCAAGCATTCATCTAGTTTTAGTATAAAGTATTTTATTTACCAAGAACTTCAGTAGATTGTTTTGTCACTTACATGACAAGTTAATTCAAAAGGGATAAGTCAAAGCATAAAAATGATAAGAAATAAAAACTAGTATTAGATAACTGAGTCATAGCCTGTCACTTAACCATTATTATCAGTATACAATGGGAAAATTGCTTTTCACCGAACTATCTCAAGAGCAGCATTATTTAACTTACAAAGAAACGGTAACAAAGTAGATATAAATGAAATAGATTTTGAAATTGGCATTGATAATTTACTATGATTCTTTGAGTAATTAAAAATTTTAAAGTCTGTAACTCAGAGATTGGCAATTTTGACATTTAACTTGTGTTCTAAGTTCCTGATACTTTGATTGTTGTATCAGGTTTCTCTTCTTAGGTCATAAAAAGAAGGACTATTAGGTTTCATGAAAACGAAGGACCAGTATAGAGATTGTAATCAAAGTATGAGTATTAACTTTCCATGACAATTTCTACATACACTTGTCAATGATCTTAGGTCCACGGAAACAGCATTGATAAGTATCCAATTAAACTGCTAAAAGCTATTTTTTAAGAGAAATTTGAAAATGTGATTATATTTTTAAAAATGTACTCTTTATGCTGGTTTACATATATTAAATGCTATTTTGATACAGTTGTTTTAAACTATATTTCAATCAAAATATCTCTGTATATTACTTTATCCTTTATTTATTTATTTATTTATTTATTTATTTATTTTGTGGTGCCGGGGATCGAACTCAGGCCCTTGTGCTTGCAAGGCAAGCACTCTAATCACTGAGCTAAATCCCCAGCCCCTTACTTTATCCTTGATTCTACATTTTTTTCACAACTGGTAATATGACAGTCTTAAAATTTTTTTTACCGAGTAATTTATTTTATTTATTTGTTTTTTTGTTTTTGTTTTCTTGAGACCAGGTCTCACTATGTAGTTCAGGCTGGCCTGAAACTCATGGTGATACTCCCGCCTCAGCCTCCTGAGTGCTGAGATTATGGGCGTGCACCACCTTGCCCAGCCCACATCAAGTAGTTTTTAATCCTTTGACACTAATCTCGTAACTCCATTGTTTTCTTCCTGTTCCTATAACATTCATACATTTTGTGTTCACATTAAGTGTCTATTTTAAATCCAGACTCTATCCATGTGTGTATAATCTTCTAAAATTTTGAGGTGAGATAAGCATATCTTAGTATAAATATTTGTAAAGCTATTGTGAACATATGTTGTTGGCTGTTTTTTCTTCTTGGCCCCAAAGCTAAATATACTAGTGACTGTTCTAGACCATTCTTTGTTTTCCTCAACTTTTCAGGAAGCCCCTGTTCTCTCTATTTCTCATGTTCTTCAAAGATTAGTTCAAAGTTCAGATCTCTTAAAATGAGAAATTTTTCCTAATCAGTCCAGTTTGCAAAAATCTTTTCTTCTGATCACTAAGAAATGATCTATTTTGTGCTCATGCTTGGCTGAGCTCAATTTTGCATACTCAAGATGCTTTTTTAGACTTTTGTATTCAGGATTTAATTTGTCATTCTCTTACATTTTATTAGTAGTTAGATGTGGGTATTTCTTTCAGCCTTTCAAACATGTAAGTTTTTGCTAAGTGTCTTAGTTACTTTTCTCTTTGCTGAGATAAAATATCTAACACCAAAATTAAAGGAGGGTAAGTTTATTTGGCTCACAATTTGTAGAAGTTCCAGTCCATAGTCGGCTGGCAGGGTGGCCTGGCAGAGGGGCATCACAAAGGAGAAATAGTCCACGGCAAGCAGGCAGGTAAGAGCAAAAGCAAGCAAGAGAGGAGGGGACAACCCTCTTTCTCTCCCCTATATCTTATCCAGGCTGCCTGCCCTTAGGGTGGGTAGCACTCCCACCCTTAATCCTAGTGCCTCTAACCCTAATATCATGTCCTGGATCCCAGCTGAACTATGCCAAACCAATTTGTGTATTAATTTAGTTATCATACACTCTAGATCCAGCTACCTCTGAAAAGACCCACCTGTGACTAGATGAGGCTTTGCAGAGGGACATTTAGAAATAAACCATAACATTAAGTAATATTTCTATAGCTTTTATGTACCTTCCATAGTACCTTGTATAGTACTTCATGCTTGTTTGCATTTAGTTTGAGTCTTGACAACAACCAATAGTTGATCCTGATTGGAGGCTCTGAGGAAATTGTCAGTAGTTTTGACTACTTATTTCCTGTTCCGTGAAGGCACCACCAAGGAGGCCTGCTCCTCTTTGCACTTTATATGCAGTATCCTTTAAGGACAGCTTGAGTATCCTTTATGCAAAATGCTTGAGACCAGAAATGTTTCAGATTTCAGTTTTTCAAATTTTGGAATGTTTGTCTGTACTTTGCCTGATGAGCACCTTCAATTTCAAAATCTGAAACTGATTGACCATAATGTTGAACTCAAAAGTTTTGGATTTCAGAATTTGGATTTGTCTGTTTGTACTACAGCTGATTAGAACTTTTTAAAAAAATACGTTTTAATTTATCAAAGAGGATTCCACATTTCCAAGGTTTCATTTATCTTTCACAGAAAGGAAAAATGTTTAGAAGTGTAGACATTTCTGGATCTTTACCCTTTCAAAATCTTTTATTCTGAAGTTTTTCGAAATTGCCCTTTAAGTTTATTGACCTCTGAGAATGGTCAGTTGACTCTTAAAGGAGATGATGGTGGTGCCAGAGAAGAGAGCTCTTGAGCAGCTTTGTTTAGTTCTCAAGGATAACTTCCTTGAAAAGTAATGCTGGCGTGAGGCTGGAAGGGAAGTTAGACAAAGAAGGAACAGTGGGAGCAGAAGACTGTCCTATTCATTTACATTCATTTGCCAGTGCTTTTTTTTTTTTATACTGTGACATTCAGGATATTGCTTACTTGCTCTGTGTCCAAATTACAGAAGTGTTAAGCAAAAAGGCTAAATTTGGAGCTTTGTGGTAATGACTAGAAGATGATTTAAGTGAACTTTCCCAAACGTGATAATTGTGTCCCTGGCAGTTTTCTTATGTTCTTCATTGAGAAATACCAGCTGAGAAGCGAATGTTATTTTATCAGTGGTGGTTGGTTATACATATACTGTTGATGGTGTTTGGATATACATATATTTGTATACAAAATCAGAGAGGTTTTGTAAGACATTTTCATAGAAACTAGATTCTGTTCTACCTGATAAACTACAAACCATTGGTTACTTTATTCCATAATTTTGTTAAGGGTTTAGGTTGACTTTATTGATTTGCACTTTGTATCCTCACTTTTTTGTCTCTTCTTATTAAAAATTGACGTATCATTTGCTCATTTTTTAGTCAGAAAAAGACAAAAACAAAAAAGTGAGCATATAAAATAATAAGTAGCACAGCCTTACCTTTATGAAACTACATGGGAACAAATTAAGGAACAGATTGAAATGTACAATTACAAAATCATGAATTCTCAGGTTTTTTTCTTAAATTTCCTGTTTGTCATAATTTCCCAAATTTTACTGACAGTAGTTCCACAATCATAATCTTAAAATTGCCTATTGGCAAAAAAAAAAAAAAATATATATATATATATATATATATGTATATATATGACAACTAGAATTTGAAAAAATGTTATCTTTCTGTGCATTTTGGCAACTTCTTGAAGCTATACAGTTTTGTATTTCTTGCACATAGCATGTAATGGGTACCTTATAAACCTATCTAGATTAGTTGACTGGTTATAAAATGAAGTGTTCTTTGTCTGTCTCGGAAGAACTCTTCTGTGTTACTGTAGCTGTTATTTTGAATAAGACCAGTGCCCCATCTGGAGTCTGTTGGAAGAAATCTCTGCTTTTATCAAATGCTTAGCATCAAATGCCGAATGAAGTGTGGGGTTTCTGCATCTGTTGTAGGTTTTTTTTTTTTTTTTGAGATTTATTTTAGTAGAACTTTACTTCTGCTGTTTTTTCATCCTAGTCAATTATCTTGCCCTTCAACATTGTCTCAGTCACTTTTCTCTTCTCTAACACACAATACCAGATGCCCGTGGCTTAATGGAGGAAAGGTTTATTTTGTCTTACAGTTTCTGGAGGTTTCAGTCCCTAGTTGGCCAGCTTCCAAGAAGCAACAGAGTGGCAGAGGAAAGCTGCTCCTGTCATGGTGGCCAGGAAGCAGAAAGAGTCAAAGGCAGAGCCAGGAAGGGACATGTACCCTTCTGGGTCACAGCTGTAGTGACCTGCCTCTTCTAAGCAGGCCTCAACACCAACCCCTTAATCTAGTCATCTTCTCAAGCCAGTCATCTTCCTCTGAATGCATGAGGGTGCAAGAGGATATTCAGATACAAACCGTAATGAGCATTTACTTGAAATGACAAATGATAACCTTAAATTTTATTTTAGGTGGAAGACTTCTATCTTACTAAAAGCTAAAGTCCTGATAAAGCATATTAGTAAATTCTTATAAGGGCATTTCATGATCATTGTTTTTAGTAAGATCTTTTAAAAAATTATTAGTATGTGTTTATGATACGCAGCAAATATATTTATCATGGGTTATTGGTACATACACATACGACATCTCAACCTCCACTCCTTTCTATCTCTTCCCATTCCCAGATCCGCCTTCCATTGCCACAGTCTGTCTCCTTGTTTCCTATCGTCTTTTATTTTGCTTTTTGAATTATTTATATTTTGGTTTTCCCATATAAGAGAAACCATGTGATATTTAGCCTCTGACTGATTTATTTCACTTAGTTATGTACAATCGATATCAAATTAAAAAGCTTCTGTACACATAATAAAATGATGAAACAACCTACGGTGTGGGAAAAAATTTTGCCAGCTATTCCTCACAGGACTAATATCTCGACTATATAAAGAACTAAAAAAAAAAAAGCTCCCCCCAAAAACCTGTAATCTTATAAACTATGAAATCAACTTCTTCTCCATATTGTATGTGGAATTTATAGAATAGTGATTTTTCTGTGTGTGTGCGTGTGTGCCAGGCATTGAACTCAGGGCCCTGTGCTTGCTAGGCAAGCACTGTAGCCACTGAACTAAATTCCCAGCCCCAGAATAGTGATTTTCAATTTAGGTATTCTGGAACTGCCTTTTATTATACTTTTGGCCAGAACATTTTTAGGGGGAGTGGCTCTGGGGATTGAACTCAGGGCCTTGCAGTTGCTAGGCAAGTGCTCTACCACTTGAGCTAAATCTCCAACCCCTTGGCCAAAATATTTAGCCCATCTTGACATTTTAAATTACTGAAAAATCATGTTTTCTTGTCTATGTGCATTTAAAATGCTCTTAATGTTTTTTCTACTGTTTCCTCATTCCTGGAGTTACAGGAAGGGGGCTGGAGATTGAGCTACATTCCCGACCTTTTTTCTTTTTTCTTCTTTTTATTTCAAGATAGGGTCTCCCTAAATTGCCCAGTCTGGTGTCCAATTCAAGATCCTCTGCTTCAGTGCTAGGATTACAGGCCTGTTCTACCATGTTGAGCTCCACAAAGCATTTTTGAAAGTACCTACTTCTTTTATTCATGTAATTGGTCTTTTTATAAAGTACAAGATTGGAAGTATTCTCCTTTGTTTGACACTATTTTATAGCTTTCTTCCTATTTCTTCAGTGTCTTTTACTTCTGTTGCTCTCTCTTTTTTTTTTTTTTTTTTTTTTTTTTTTTTTTTTTTTTTTTTTTTTTTTTTTTTTTTTTTTTTTTTTTTTTTTTTTTTTTTTTTTTTGGTACCGGGGATTTAACTCAGGGCCTTGTGCTTGCTAGGCAAGCACTCTAACCACTGAACTAAATCCCCGGCCCCCTGTTGCTCTCTTTTAAATGTTTGCTTTCCTTGGATTTTCTGTCTCCTATTCTTATCCCATTAGAACCCGTTATTTCGTGTAATTATTGCAGTTCCAGTTCTCTGTGCATATGATTGTCTTCTCCCATCAGATTGTGGACTGCTAAAGCCCAGGGATTGTGGTCTGGGCTTGGTGGGCTTCACTAAATGCTTGTTTAAAAAAAATGAAATTCAGTTGTATTTTCCCAGTCTGGTATATTATATTCTTCCTTTTGTATTTCAGTACCTAGGATTCAACCCAGGCACCCTACCGTTGAACTACATATCTAGTCCTTTTTATTCTGAGACAGAGCTTCTCTGAGTTGTCCAGGCTGGCCTTAAATTTGTGATCCCCTTTGCCTCAGTCTCCTGAGTAGCTTGGATTATAGGCATGTACAACCAAGCCTTGCTCACTCAGATGTATTTCTGTGGCACATATATTTGTTGGCTTTCAGATGTTAACAGTCCCACCTGTGAACCCCCTGAATTTGGAACTAATTGAACATACAAAAATAAAATTCAGTCTATTACAAGTAAAAATAGCAGCTTTATTACTAGGAAAGCTGACTGGAGACTGCATCTTGCTTGCTCTTGGTCATCATGCTTACTACTACTTGCACCCATCAGACCTTCCATCAGTATATTTAAGGAACATTCCAGGTCACAGGACAGAATAAGCAGAAATTTGCAAAGTAGGCACTGTAAATCAGGTTTCTGTATGTCCCCAGAGTGGCCACCTAAAGAGACAAGCTTCTAGATTCAAAATATGTTTATCATGTAGGAGGAGCAGGAAGAATGAATCACAGAATGCAAATTTGAAAGAAATCTTTGAAGTTTTGTTTATTGAACTCTATGTACTAAATCCTGTGCAGGTACTGAAGATTTGGAGGCTTATATTTTAGGGCCTGCTCAGTTCCGTTTAGACATACCAAAAAATAAGTCACTCTCCCTCTCTAATACTATAAGCAAAAGTTGTCTCTAGGAAAAATGGAGCCAGAGGACTAGTTTCTCAAGAAATAACCCTTTCTCCACCCATTGCTTGTAAAATAAATCCCAAAGATTATGGTAATTTAATTTTTAAATTTTTTTTTTATTAGTACGTTTGCAGTACGTGCATTTTACAGTCATCTTGGGGAGTGAGTACATGTACATAATACAACTTCTAAAAACTTTTTTAAAACATGTTTAATCCCCTTCCCCAGATTATGATAATTTTAAGGACATAATAATATGAAATATAGAGATGCATACCAAACCAGTCTTAGGAAAAGTGAAAAATGTAAAGGTCATGTTTTAGGAAAAAAAGGTGAACAGTCAGATCATGATAATTTCAGTTTCTTTATTTGTAGTACTTGACTTAAGATTTTAAAGGCCATTTAGGCCTTTATCCTAATTTATTCCCAGCAGGTCTTGCCAAATGTTTATTTATTCAAGTTGCTTAGAAAATTGACTCCCCAGGAGGTATAGTGTGTGATAGCATTTGAAAGTAATGGGAAGTTCTAGAGATCTCAGCCACAGATAATAGCACATTGTTGCCAGTAAAGGTCTTTGTCATGTCAGCATCTCCTGTGGAGTATTTTCTTCATGTCTTAGCAGTTATCATTTTTTTCACCTATTTGGTATCCTGTGTAGTGCTTTATATCATTCAGTTATTATGTAAGATGATCTTGTGTTGTAGGTGCCGCCTACATAATAACTTTTTATCTGTTGTATAATTTCCATAAGGATGGTCTCACACACTTAAAGGACACAATAGGACAAAGTCATATATTTAATTTTTAAGCCGTTATATACAAAGGGAATGGTTATCTAGGGCAGTGTCTTTGAAACTTGAATGTGCATGGGAGTCATAGTCTGGGCAGATTGAGTTTTAGAAGCAGGACTTCTGATATTCTGTCCCAGGGATTGGTACAGAAAGTCCTGAGTGGGGCTAGAACATGTTCACTTGTAAAAGTATGCCAAACCAGATGGCCTGTGGGTCACCCTGAGATTATTCAGATGAGATTATTCAGATGGCCTATGGGTCACCCTGAGAGAAGCGTGGTACTTTGGAAATATAGTTCTTTTAGATAGTATTTATCCTGAGGTGACATAATAACATAAGAGAATATATAAAAACAGTGAAAGTCTTGAAAATGTTGATTTTGTTAGGGAGTCGGGAGTAAAGGTATTTGTCCTTTGGAGATGTGTTAATGTTAAAAGTATGCTAGAAAAATCAACATAATTAGTTCTATGGATTTCTCCCACAAGATGAGTGTAAATTCAGTCATTTGCCATTATTATGGCTTTGTTTGCATCTGTCTTTTGATTTTAGTGAAGGGATAGCTTATATCTTCTGTAAATTAATCTCTTCAATCTTGATGTGTTTTTTAGGTTTTAATGTTAGAAGCCAGTTTTATAAGTTATTTGTACATTACTTGTCTAACAGTATTTTGAATATAGTATTTTATAAAACATTTTAATTAAAAATGTTCAAGTAATGAGCTTTTTACAAAAATCGTTGCATTATATGATATTATTATACTATTATTGTATATTATTGTATGTTGTATATATATACTAATATATAATATATTATAATATTATTGTATAGTAGAAAAATTGATGTTAAATAAATACTTAAGTTTTTTTTTTTTAATCCAATTTTTCCTAGGCGCTTTTTTTTCCTCGGCGCTTTTTTTTCCTCTTAGCCTTACTTTCTCTTTATTTCCTTTGACTGGATTGTTACTGCTTTTCCTCATTTTTTTAGCTATAACTGAAAGTTTGACTACATTATTAGATGCCTTTAGAAATATCTCAATATTCAAAGAGAATAAGTAGGATAATTCTAGATCTTGATTTGCCCAGAATAGTCCAAGCATAATTACATAATTATTAACAGCACCCTCAGTCTCTGTCAAGATATTTATCTGTCTGTCTGTCTATCTATATCTATCTTTGGACCTTGAAACTGTCTAAATCAGTGATTTGCCTCTCACTGGAGCCTATGGGGACTCCAACAAGCCCGTCTTTTGTTTTGCAACCATACCTTGGTATTCACTACTTTGAAACTTGGTGAATTTGCCAGGGTACATTTTGATTAAAATTTTGTCCCAGTACTCCTTGTGCAAGGTAGAATTTACCAGTGTTGGCTGCTTCCTGACATGCTACCCTTTCCAGCCAAAATAATTTGCTTAGTACTCATAGGTTTTGGTATTCCTCATGCCTCCTGGAACCAGTTAACAACAAATACCAAGGTATTTCCTGTATCTTGAATTCTAATGTGAGCTTTTTTAGAGCCACAGCACTAGTAACATCTTTTTGGTGAAAATTTTTGTATTTGTATATGGAAATTTTAATTTACTTTTATTTTTGAACTGTGGAAAGTTTTGCTTGCTTCAAGAAATTGTTCCTTTTTCAAGATGCTTTTGAGATGGGTGAGAATTCCTGGGCCATTAGGTTATGTCCAGGCATCCATATAACAAAAACTAGTTTCAAAAAGACAAAATATTCTGTGGTGTTCCATGAATTTTTGTTTTTGCTGTCTCTTACAGGAAATATTCAATTTATAAGCAGGCTAAAGTATGGAAAAGTTGTACATTCAGTTTCTTTTGTATTTTAAATTAAAGGAAACTGTAACCAATCATTAGATATATACTTTACCTTCCATTTTTAAAGTAAAAGCGTGCTATATTTTTGACTGACTTTATTATTTTGTGTATTTACAAAGATTTGCTCTGAGAAGTGAAAGTTTCTACAGAAAGTTCAAAGATACTAATTTGCTCACATATACTCCAGAAATGCAAACTATCCCCTTAATGACTACCAATTTGGCCTAATTGGACATTAAATCTCTTTTTGAAGGTTAAAGGATTCTCTCTGCAGCCCCTATTTCTTTTTTGTTTTTCATCAGCTAATATTTTTGTATTTCAGTAGGACTCTTAAAACACCTGAATGTTAAGTATTTTGCTTTCTCAGTTCCATCATAAATCCTGTATAGTTTGATTTCCTCTTTCTCCTTTGCTTTCTACATTAAATTATGATTCCTAACCTTTATTTTAGACCCTTACATAATTATCTCCTTCCCTCTGAAGCATTGTGCAAAACAAATATCAATCCTGTGGTGTGGATTAAAGAGGAAAGTCATTGCTTACATACTATTTTTAAAAATAATTACACACAAAGAAAATGTTAATTCTGCTTGTGATTCTAACACACTATTGCATAATACTGATGTTGTAGAGGACATCAGTCAATATTTTCTATGCTAAAAAAGGGAATCTCATACTATTTCAGTTGTCAATTCTGCATCATCTAGTTACTTACCTCCAGGATGGGACACAGGAGTGTCTTACGCCCCTTGCCAAAACTACTGCTGAGCGCATTTGAAGCTGGGCTGTGACATGCAGGATCCAGGGATGTGCCGTGTCCTTGGGGATGCCACAGAGGTGTGAGAGTTTTTCTTTCCTGGTTGCAGCTCTGGTTTCAGTAGTCATTCACTGGATGACTTATGTGTTTCTTATGTGTTTGCAGACTAAGCCAGCAGCTGATGGAATGAACAGGGAATTACACTTTCTCATTTTAATATTTGCATTACTTTTTTCCATATGATTCCAGAAGATTTTGAAATTATTCCGAATGACATTTTTCTAACAGCCATAGTTATTAAAACCTACTTTTTTGCTCTTTTCCTTGGGTAACTGTGCTGAGTAACACTTACTTGTTTTTCAGATAATACGAAGTTAAATCCCTAACTGGACATTTTTATTACCCAGATATATATATCTGTAAGTTAACTGCTTTTAAGAAGGAGACTACCCAGTATCTAATACTCTAATTTAAAATATTGCACTAATGGAGAAAATTAGTTGTTGAGTATGGACCAATCACTATCTGACTTAGAAAAAAAAAGAAACTGCTTTTTAAAAAGTTACAGATAGTAGCTAAGAGTAGTTTGGGAAAGTATATCAGAGTTTTATCAGTGTTGTGACTATTACAAGAGCAAAGTAGTGCACTCTAAGGGGAAGTCCCTCTTCTAAGCAGAACTAGAACTTTAATTCCACTTACTGCTTTATTGTCCTCTTTTTCTATAAGGTGTATATGTCTGGGAATAAAAATGGACAAGTAGTAAAATTGAGAATGAAAGAAGAGATGGTATTTAATTACATGTGGAAAGAATCGTGTAATAAAATACTCCTCTAATGGATTAAAATCCTTTTAAAAGGAACACTTTCCTGAAGATAAGACTCAGTTTCATTCCTTTTCCCTTGACCTATATCTAATGAGTTACCAGGCTCTTCTCATGCTTCCTTTGCACTACTTCCCATGTTCCTTTCTAAGCTCTAAGTCTCTAGAAGATGCGGTTTGCTTTTCCATTGGCTGTCTTCCATAGGGGATACTTGCATTGTTCCATTTGCTCACACCTAGGCTTCACTACCACTGGTTTATTCCTGGAGTTAGTCCAAACCTGCTTGGTGGGGGGGCTCAGTATCCCACTTCAGATCCTGTGTCCTTAGTGAGACCTTTCTTTACTTAAGCAGGAAGTTATTTTCTATCTGCTCTGAATTTCTGTGGCCCCCTATGGTTGTGTGCTCTATTTAACATTCAGTATCTCTTCTCTTGTTCTCAAATGTCCAAATCTGGTTTTAAAACTTAATTTTTAAACCTGCGTTAAGTAGATGGTTATCTTTTTAATTCTCTATTCTTACTCTTAGCATAGTGTGTGGAAGTATAGAAATGACACCCATGTTTTAGGCCACGTGTATGTGTGCACGTGTGCATGTATTTGTATAGTGTTCTGGCAGGTGGAAACTTTGAAATATTTTTGATTGCATGCAGTGAACGTCTTGTCCTGACACTAAGTGAATCAGTGTCTTGACTTTTGATTTTATCCTTGAAGGGAATATATGTAAGGCAAATTTTCTCAGTGCATCTGGACACTACAGAGTTCTTGAAGGGATACATTTTTAAATCTTCTAAGAGAGAGTCTGTCTTTTTACCTTGATTACTGGAGGCCTCTTCTAGGGCTAAAAATAAAAATATGAATTGTTAAAATTGATTTGGTTGACATTGTCATCTACTGCAGAAATCATATTCATCTGGCATTTATTTAGTGGTAGATAATGTACTTTCTTTTACTTTTAATGTACTTTCTTTGTCATTATGTGATTTTATTTGTAGCACATATGAGCAGACTTTAAATTTTCTACTATATCCCAGATACACACAGCAGTAAGTATGTGGACTTTGAATTCGAGGAACTCATGCTATAGCAGAAAAGAAGACATGAGTATAAATAAGAGTAATAGATTGTTACAGGTGCTGTGATGGAAATGCATGATGAGGGCATAAAGAACCAAAATGTAGTAATCACACCATTCCCATTTAAATGTATGAAATTTAGTGATTTCTAAGTATTTCAGCAAATTCCCAGTATATTACACATAAAAGTTAACAGAGATAATACATTTGCTGCTTAGAAATGTAAGTGCTATGTATTGTTTGCTTTTAAGAGATGAAACAAACCTAATTCAAAACTACAGTTTCCCTGTAGAATCTAAGCATTTTTCATCTTCAAAGACAATGTTGGGAATAGCATTTTAGTTTCAGAGGATAGCTTTATCCCAAGTACTAGTGGCATGGTGGCATTTAGTTTATAATGGAGACATTATTTCCATTCAAATTTAGATAATCATTGACTAAAGAAGTTGCAAGTGTAATCTGCTTATTTTAAAAGGAATCTTAAAGTTATTCTATTCCCCACACTCACAAGGTCGTGTAGGAAAGTCAGTGCTGTCACAGACCAGAAGTACTCCACTGCTGGAACACCCATGTACAGTGCTGGTTCCCAGTATGCGGACTTCCCCCAGATCTTTGTGTGCCCGCAGGTCTGATCCATATTCTGATGGCAGTGGTGAGGTTCTCTGTGGGCACTCAGGGCCTCCTGTGAATGCCTCCAAACCAGGAGGGGTTTATAATTAGTTCTAAGAAATTACGATGTTTACTGTCCTACATGCTGCTACCAGTATACCTCAGTTGTGTGTGAGGACTTGGTAATATTGGATTTTAAGAATGTTGTTAGGGGAGCTAAAGAAACAAAATTTTCTTGGGATATCTTTGAGGAGAAATAACTGATTTATAAATATCTCAAATTTATCCTTTTTTATGGCAGAGAAATACTCCATTGTGTAGAAAAACCACATCTTCTTTAGCCACTCATTAGTTGTTGGATATTTGGGTTGTTTCCAAGACTTAGCTATTACAAACTGTGTTGCTATAAACATGGTTGTACATATATCACTGTGGTACGATTTTTTAATTCTTCTGGGAAGATACCAGCAGAGGAATAGCTGGGTCAAATGGAACCTCTAGTTGTAGTTTTTTGAAGAATCTCCACACTGATTTCCACAGTGGTTGGACCAGCCTGCATTCCCACCAACAGTGGAGGAACGTTCCTTTTTTCCCACAGCCCAGGCAGCATTTGCTATTGGTTGATTTCTTGATGATAGCTGTTCTTTCTGGCACCCTGAGAACATACTCTTCAGTGGAAATAAATCAGACACACATGAGTACACATCGAATTGTTTCTCTGATATTGAAACCATAAGTGTAAATAAGGACAAAAAGGTGTAATAGGTAGTATGTAAAAGAAAGATAATATTCAATAGGGAGGAGAATTAGAAAGAGGGGGGAAGAAGGAAAGGAAAAAGAAAAGAAAGGGAAAAAGGGGAAAAATGTAAAAATGTAAATAAAGCTGTAAATAGGAAAGGGAAGAGGAGTGGAAGGGAGGGGTGGGCAAGAAGAGGGTGTAACTAAGATATATCATGTACAGGTACAAATTAAGTATTATGAATGTGATCACTATGCATATAATGTACCAATACATGTTCTTGGTAAATAAAATTGAATAAAAATAAAATTAAAAAAGTAAAAAAAAAACATGTAAACATATTAGATTAAAAAAAAAAGAAATAGCTGATTTAGTAATATGTGAAATACTAAACAAAAGTCCTAGGTGCCTTCTACCTTCCAGGCACTTTTTGTACAGTATTATCAATTTAGTGCTCCTGACCCTGAGAGAGGTCATAGGATATTTCTTTTCATTCACAAAGTTTAAAGACCCTTTAGTAAGTTCATTTATCCCTGAACTTACCTGCACACCACTAACATATGCAGTCTGGCACTTTTTCTTTTTTTTTTTTTTAAATGATTTCTCTTTCTTCAGCTGTGCCTGAGTACAGCTTAGTTACCCCACTTGAAACTTGCTATTTCTTTCCTCCTTAGCATATCAACAGAGTTCTGAATTTTACATATTATGGGGAAAATAGTGATCTGCTTTCCTTTATGTGCTAAAGTTAAGTTTAAAAGAACACTATATTGCTTAGACTTGCCAGTTGTTTGATGCTCTCTGTGATATGCTTACCACCCCCCCCCAACCTTTTTTTGGCAAATAGCAGTTGGGAAGAGGTTGAAAATAGAATAGTACTAAGTCTCAAGTGAGTTTGTTGGAAGAGACCAGAAGTTAGCATGAATAGAAATAAGGACTGTTTTAAGGGAAAAACAGGTATTAATAAACTTACTTTCTTATTTCAGCTTTATGAAAATCTACTCTTATTAAGCTATCAGTGTGAGTGCTTTAGTGTCTTATTTAAGCTAATTGGCCTTGCTAGCAGAATTTGATATGGATATTATCAAGTTCTCAATAGCTTATATTTGATGTCAACAAGTTAGATAAGCTGCAGTACTTTAGTGCTGTCTGCTAATTAGAAGTAAAGTGAACTAGGCACTTCCTGGATAGTAGGTAAAAGGATCCAAGCAGAAGCAAGATCAGCTAGAAAATAGACTCATACAGCATGAAGGACTATGTTCAGGTGCCTGCAGCTGAACTTGAAAAGCCTTATGAATTTACTGCACGAAGGGAGTCAACAGCGTTTCTGTATCTGAGTAGGTTCAGTGGTTTTATTTTACATGTTCTTGTGATGTTTATAAGCATTCTCTTATTTCTTTTTGTGATTAATATTGCCACAGTCATTTTAACTTTGTATTGTCTTTTATTGCATAAAAACCTGAGTAAATAGGAAGTTTTTGCTTAATTTTGTGTATCTTCTTTTTAATGGGTAGCTTTTCATTTATAGTAAGTGATCAAGTGTTTCAGTTTTGTTTGGAGCCTTCCTCAAAAACTTACCGCCATCACTCATTTCCCTAAATGGCATTGCATTTCTCATGTACTAGGCATTCACGTTCATAAATTCAGCAGTAATGATTAACAGAAAGCTGAAGTGTGTAATTTAGAAATTGTATCATGCTGGAATCTGCAGTGGCAATTACCCTTTGAAGTCATGAGATCTGGGTTGGGATCACAGAGCCTCTAAGCCTTACCAGCTGTGTGGTATTGGGCAGATTAGCCTCACAGAGCCTCTTTTGCCTCTTTAATCAAACAGAGATGATAATAACCACCTCAGAGGTTGCTGTGGGAATAAAATAATGTTGTAAAGTTTCAGTGTAGGCCGCACACATGTCAGAACATGACAGTTACTCCTGCTGGTATTATTATTGAAAGCTGTTGTGAGCCATGTGTGAAACTTAACTGCAGGCTGTAAATCATTGATTTCCAGCAAAGGCTTTCATGGTGTTGGGAATACTGTCTCAAGGACCCGCCATCTCTTTCTGCTTACTTTGATTGTCGCACTACTTTTAGTTCGTTGCTAATAATTGCTACCATTTTGCAGGATGCTCATTTAATGGAAATTTTATTATATACAGTTTTATCTTTTGCAATGATTATGGTGAAGGCATTGTTACACTGATCAGGAAACTAGATGCAATAGAACAGAGTCACCTGCATACACAGCTGGACAGTGAGCGGCCTTTTAGTGACCCCAGACCTGTCTCGACTCCTAAGCCCCCTCTCTTTAGCCTACTGCTGCCTGTTATACTTTGCCAGAAGTTGGTCTTTCTCTCCAGGATACCTAAGCTTCCTGAAAGTGGGAACGGGCATGTTGTTGGCATTCCAAGTTCACATTTCTACTTCAAGCCCCTTTAAACTAAAAGAAATGTCTAATTATATTGGAAAGTGTCAGACTAAGTGGAATGTACTAGCTTATTAAGAGTATTTTCACTGAAAATAACAAAATTTACCATTCTAATAGGAAACTTGAAGCATTAAGACTTGTTTTTCAGTCTCTTACCTCTTTTGCCATGACAGCAGCTCTAATTTACTGTATTTGGCCTTGCAGTAGAGTTACAGTATTTGCCTTAATCTTCTTATCAGATTATAAGCTGTTTTCATCATCATAGTACCTCAGTGCCTGCATGAGAATTGCTCAGCACATATTTGATTTTAACTCATTTTGGCATCAGCGTTAAGTAATGAGACAGAATATTTATGTAAAGTATTTCTTTACTATGTATAGTAGACACAGAAATATGATTTTTGCTAATTTTGCCCCCCCCAACTAATCAAACCTTTGTTTTGCTTTTGAGTCTAAAAAGGATTCAAGTATTTTAATGTTAATCTGCAAAAGTAATTCTTTAAAATGTTTGGGTTCCTTGCAGTGTTTTTTCTTAGATAACATTCTGAACAGTGGATAGCATTTTATATTACCAATGTACAGTCCTTAAGTATATATTACTGAATTATTCAGTATTTCTTATAACAGTTTATAAACTCAAGTGCTGAGATGGTGTTTTAGTTACTTTTCTCTTGTTGTTGGGACAGAATACTCGACACCCAAAGTTAGGGGAAGAAAGGTTTATTAGCTCACAGTCTGCAGAGGTTTCAGTCTATAGTCCGCTGGGTCCAAGGCAGGGCGGCATGGCAGAGGCAGGGCGGACCGGCATGGCGGAAGGCAGCGGCAGCAAAGTAAAGTGAGGAAATGCAAGGAATGTATGCAAATAAGCAATGCAAACAAGCAGCTAATTACCCTCTTCCTATATCTTTTATCTAGGCTACCTGTCTCCAGGGCGGCCCGCACTCCCACCCCCAATCTCAGTCTCACATCCTTGATCCCAGCAGAACGATGCCAAACCGGTCAATGGATCAATTTAGTAATCACACACTCTAGATCCAGCTATCTCTTACCACATGAGGCTTTGAGGGGACATCTAGACACAAACCATAACAGATGGTGACCCTTTTATACTTCCTTGTATATATATGGTATAGAAAGAGCTCGACTTAGGGTTTAGTTTTAGGTATTGGATTCTCATCTGCTTATTAATGAGTAAGTAACCTGATTAGTTTTGCTGTAATTCCTGTTTCTATAAAATAGTAATAATAATAAACTCTTACTAGGTCACTAGAAATGTTAAATAACACGGTATTTTATGATCTCAAAAAAGTGCTATACAAATCTTAACTCTGATTTGTTTTTATCACTAGTTTAATGGGTCCACTGTATTGAAAATCTGACCCAATTTTGTTTTAGCCTGTGCTGAGCACTCACTTGACATTTGGTAAATGAATGATGTGTACTTCATAAAAAGTATGAGATCTAGAGAAAATTATCTCTTGTGTAAGTTAATATTACTTTGATAAGAAAGTAGCAAAGGCTGCTTACAATCAAGTTCTCTTCTAGTACAAGTGTTCTCTTATGCTATGCTGTCTAAATACATATAAATGTAGACTTATACATGTACCCCAGTTTCATGTATCATAGGAATAATTGAATAATAGGACCAATATTTCTTTTAAGTTAATGGTTTTCAGAACAAGAAAGTGGATCCCTCCTACTTACATTGTTGTTTCCAGAGAGCTGATGTGCTGGTTAGCCATTTAAGGGGAAGAACTGAAGTGAGCCCAGGTCTTCTGAATCATGTCTTTTTTCTCTTTATTTATTGGTGTTGTTTCTGTACAAGGTTTATAAGTTAGATACATATTCTTTGTCATATGTATTGTTTGCAGATCCTTCAGTCTTTCATTTTCATTTTAGTTTTTAAATTACCTGTTTAATTTTCTTTTTGGTATGTTTTCAGGGACTACAATATGTTCATTTAAAAATTAAACTATTTTGGAATATATTAAATTTTTGAAATATAAAATGTGGTTAGTAACATGGAAAGGTTACAAATTTGAAAGGATGTTAGTAGATGCTGGGGCATTTATATATATTTACTCAAGTACCAGTGAACTGTTAGAAGAAGCATTATGTAATACTCTTGGTAGAGATGCGCTGTAAATACCCACTGGGAAACTAGTTAGGATGGTAGAGAAACATCGTATAGGTTATAAAAATGGAAAACAAAGAACAGCAAGGAATGAATTGTTCAAGTAGACACAATACGAGCTCATTCATATGAGCACACACTTATTCAACAAACATTTTGATACCTACTCTGTGCCAGATGTTATTCCAGGTGCTTGGGACTCACCAAGGAGCAAAACAGTGATTACTGCATTGACTGAGTTCACATCCTAGGGTGGGGAGACAGATGGCAGCCAATGAAAGCACTATGAAAATCATTTAATATGTGGGGTGATAAATGCTATGGGGAAAAAAAGCAGAGCAGGATAAGGGTAGTCAGATATTTGAAGAAGGTAACAGGGTTAGTCTAACAGGTATCTGGATATACTCAAGGCAGAGGAAACACTGAGAAGAAATATCCAAAGGAGAGGACTAACTTACTAGGACTAGTAGGAAAACCATTATAACTGGAGATGTGAGTCGAGGATAAGCTCAGAAAGGAGCTACGGGGGTACGAACCATGTGTTTGCTTAATAGGACAGATTTGGTACAGGATGTGCATTGTTAATACAATTTCTTAGCATCTGGATTCAAATATTCGTTGAATGAGTATGTGTCTGGGGAGAAGAGAGGAAATTTAACTTCCTCATTTCTTAATCACTTACTAAATTTGCATGCCTTTTCTATTTGTGACAGTTTGAACTTTCTTTTTTTAATAGCCAATTAATATTCAGAAGCTTGAATTTATAGGTCAATTTACAGTATACATTTTTATATTTTTTATTTTTTCTTTTCAAACAGGAGTGTGCTGCTGCTGTTCTGCTTTGCGTCCTCGCTACAAACGCCTGGTGGACAACATATTCCCTGAAGATCCAAAAGTAATTTGATCTACATCTACTGATTCTTCTCTTTGCTGACCCATTCTGCCCCCCTGCTGACCTTCCTAAGGTTCCCCTAATTTCATTTCTTTACTTCTATCCCTGTGTCTCGTCGTGTGTGTCACATACACAATTATTTTTATACTTTGTCTTTAACTTCCAAGTGACCATGCTTGCTTGTCTAGTTTTTGGGTCCTTTTTGTAGATTAGGCACACATCTGGAATGATAGATACATGATGTTCTTTTGTAATCTATATAGTGCTTAATTTAAATAGCATTCACTCATGAAAAGTTTATGAACCAGTGCCAGATGATTAACACTGTGTGCTTAGGGTATAACTGTGATCACAGACACAGGTTTCTGCTCTCACCAAGCTCCTAGATAAGATAATTATCAATTAAACTATTTTGTGAAAAAAATGTTGATAGAGACATGAAGTACAAAGTACTACTGGAATAGATAGGAGTGATATCTAACTTGGGTTTAGGAGAATAAAGGTCTGAAGAAAATGAAATCTAAGCTGGGACCCAAAGAATAATTAAGAGTTGGCCACACAGTTATTAGAAGAGAATTCAGAGGTAAAAGGTGACTGTTCCCGTTTGTTTTCTTTTTACTTAAATACTGTTTAGTTTTTTAATAAAATATCTAAATACCTGTGAGAAGTTGAATAATATCAAAGCATCTGGGTTTGAGTGAGTTTCATTGATACTGCCTTTCCTTTAGTGTCCACTCCTTTAGTGTCCTATTAATTGAATATGAACATATATGCTATTTGAATTTAGGTTCCAGTAATCAACTACAAAGAAACCTTTTGGTTATGTTAACATTAATTCACTGATTTTCTTTCTGTCTCCTCTGTACTAGGAGTCAAACCCAGGTCTTTGTGTATGCTAGGCAAGTGCCGTTTTGCTGAGCTGTACCCCTAGCCTAATCTATCATTTTTAATCAAAGCAAATGATGAGCTATATAGAGGAAGTTAGTTATAAAAACTATTAACTGTCAGAGCCTAGATTATTTGTAGCATATTAAAAAACCCTGAGGTATGTTGCCTGCCTTTTAGCAGCTTTTCATCCATTGACTGACAAAGCAGAAGGCATACTAAATATTAAACTGTAATGCATAAATCAGTAAGTAAAATGCCAAGTAAATCAGGTGATAAAATGTTTGCCTCTAAAGGAAAGAGGTTATCACTGGCTTGGCAGTCTCTGGGAAGCATTCTCAGAGGAAATTAGGTTTGCTGAGCTTTGGAAAATGTACACTCTGAAAAGGTAGAGAATATTAGCCTTTTTATTGCAAGTGAGGAGAAAGAAAAGACATGGGAGGAAAGCAAGGGGTAACATTTAAAGTAATGAGCAAGTTGGTCTTTATCCAGATTTCTGTAGCCTAATGGGTAGTGCCATAGGGTGGAGATACTGTTGACCATGATTTCTGATTTGAAATTTCAAATATATCAGTTAATAGACTGAATATTCAGATCATCATTTTTCTAAGAAGGCTGGGACATATAGTTATTAAAGGTAAGGTGGAGGGCAGAAGATGAATGTGAATGTTAGGCAAGACATCTACGTATCCACTTTAACTTGTAAGCAATGAGAGAACTTTGAACAGTTGATGATAATAGTGATGACAGATAAATAATTGTTATGGAAAGAATATTTTGCCAGGGATTTTGATAATACTTATTTAAATAGAAATATGTAAAATAGGTGAATTCTGAAAAAGATTTTCATAAACTTGCATTATTATAGCAATCATTCTGTTGCCATATTTACTATTACATTTATTAAAACAAACATAAAAATAATATAATGTATCCAAGGTGGATTAGCAGTAGGTGTTTGTATATAGAAGTATACCTATCATAGCTCCTGCCTTCAAAGATTATTCTAGTGAGGGGGAAAAAAATGATTTCTTTTAATTTCTAGCTGTGTGATCTCAGGCCAGTTTTTCCTGGTGTAATGGAAATAATAAATAGGACCTATCTCTTAAACGTCTCTTGAGGACCTAATCAGTTAATACAGTTCTTTGTTGACTATTGTTTCTCTAGTGTTTATCACAGTTTCTGACATGTTGCATGTCATCATTAGAAGACAGAGACAAATAACAGTTTTCTAATCCTTTATCAATGATCTGTTGTTCCTGTTTTTAAAATACGTTGGGTAAGTATAAATAGGTACAGTTCTGAATACTTGGTTATTCATTAATTGTAGCAAAACTTTGTAATGGTATCAGCAAGTTCCGAATCATTGAAAAAGTAATATGTTCACTGTTGTATATGTAAAAGAAAAGGCACTTAATATAATATTAAAATTGTATGTGAAATCTTTTCAGTAAAATATATTCCATTCCAACATTCTGCAATTGAGCTATTTCTTTATAAAGGAAAGAGTTAGAGTATGATTTAATTGTTTATGAAGGACCATTTAAATACTTTGCCTAAATGGGGCATTTGTTTAATTTTTGAAAGGTTTGTGTTTACATAGTGGTGAATATTAACATAAGGAGGTTATAGTCAGAAAGTTTCAACCTAAATTTGGATTAAGCCCTATCTAAAAAGAGGAAATAGAAGGCAGGTACTACTTAAAAATTCAAATAAGAAACTAAGCATGAAAATATGGATAATGTTATTTACCCTATCATTATCTTATAGGATGGCCTTGTTAAAGCTGATATGGAAAAATTGACATTTTATGCAGTATCTGCTCCAGAGAAGCTAGATCGAATAGGTTCTTACTTGGCAGAAAGACTGAGCAGGGATGTTGTCAGACATCGTTCTGGGTAAGGAAGCTAATTGCTGCTAATTAGTATATTTGAAAAATTCTTCCTGTATCTTCCTATAAATTATTGTGCCATCTAGTCAGACAGAAACAATGTATAGAGGATAAAACATTGTAATATTATACAAAGGAATGTGTAAAATCAGTATAGATGCTGCAGCTTATATTTCCTTGTGGTCAGATTTTGTGAATATTCTCATGTTATTTAACAGAGTTAAATATTTAGCTTCAGCATCTATTAATTCTTGGAATTACTGTAATGGGACATAGTAGAAATCAACTTTCTTTAGTCTAGAAGTGTGGTGCTGTAATTTAAAAATAAAAATCTGAATTGAAAACATTCTGGTAAACAACTGATTTTTCGCACGGGTTCAATTTTACAGCTCAGAGGAGTAAAAGAAAACAACATTAGGCATAAAGATGAAGAAAATGCAAGCATACTGATAGGAAACTGTTGCCTGTAAATAAAAATCTGCCATTTTAACCCATTCTTTATGCTTAAGGCATAACTTTGCAATTTGGATTATAAATAACTTTTCTACATTGTCACTTTATGATCCTAATTTCTGAGAGTGTTCATTCTCCAAAAGGTGTATTGACTTTCTGTGCCTCTGCATTGTTAGCACATGGACAATTTTAGTGGATAGTGACACAGGTAGCTTTGTAGTTCAGTGAAAGTTATCCGAAGACTCTAAATTTTAATTTTTAATATACACAAGATTTAAAATCATCAAACTGAAATAAAATTCGTGAAATTTCCCTTATACTGTTGTTACTGGTAGTGTTTTACCAACTCGTACATAGATATATAAGTAGATCATGTTGGAGATTTTGTCACATTGCTTTAATAATTATGTTGGATCATATACAAGTAAATATGTTTAAAAGTCGGGGAGGTGTCCAAGTTTACAAAGAAAAACTACACAAAGGTAATGCTAAGGAAGTCCTGAAGTAGTTGTTTCGCAAAGGAGAAAATGGAATAGCTTTTGTATACTTCAATATGTATATTATTTTGTAATTTACCAAGATTATTAATGCTATGTGAGAATTGAGATTTCACTTAGAAGCTACTAAATGTGCCGTTCTGTGTTCTATGCATTTAAGTAAACTTAATTATTCCAATGAAAAGCACACTGGAGAATTGAAAGAGCAAGAAATGCTTCAACACTGCTTTTCTCTTACATTTAGGTATGTTCTGATTGCTATGGAGGCACTGGACCAGCTTCTTATGGCCTGCCATTCTCAAAGCATCAAGCCATTTGTGGAAAGCTTTCTTCATATGGTGGCAAAGCTACTGGAATCAGGGGAACCAAAACTTCAGGTTCTTGGAACAAATTCTGTGAGTAAAATTATTCCTTATTAATTTAAGTTTAATTAGCATATTTAGAATTAATGTCTTCTTAGAATATTTTTACCTCGTAAATGCCAATTCCTGGGTCAGTACATTTGGACATCTAACACAGATGAAAATGATTAGACTATTTTGCCTAGTGTTTTCTGTTTCCCCTTACAAAATCTGTGATGTTCGTCAGTCATAATGGAATTCCTGCCTGTAAATAAATCCATACTTGTCATTTTTATTTTCTTTGGGTCACCTGCTACAACACTAACTTTATGTTTTATTCTTCCTTTGAATTTCAAGCTTTTTCAAAACTAATACCTTATAAATTTTACTCTTACAAAGTACACAAATCAGTGATGTATTTTATATTTATAGAGTTGCATATCTGTCACTTCTTCATTTCTTCCTTCTCTGTTCCTGGAAACCACTAATCTACTTTCTGTCTATTAGCAGTTTTCCTATTCTGGATATTTCACATAAATGGAATCATTTATTATGTAGCCAATTTACCTGACTTCTTTCACCTAACACAATGTTTTGAAAACTCATCCAGGTTAACTTATCCAGAAAAATGTTAAATAATACTAGTATAATTAAATACAGGTTGAGCATCCCTAAACTGGAATCTGAAATGTTCCAAAATTTTTGAACACTGTGATTGAATTTTAAGATTAGAGATGCTCAGCTGGTTAAAGTCTGTGCACGTACTCCAAAATCTGAAAAACTTTGAAATCTCAAACACTTCTGATTCCAAGTGGAAATTGTCTGTGGAGACCAATCCTTGAAACCGTGCCATAATTATTAAAGCATCGATTCTCACTCAGCCAGGGGAAGTTCTTTTCCCTGACTCCCCTCCCTTGATTTGGCTGTGTCCGATAATGTCTTTTACTTGTGCAGTAGTAATTCGAGTGCTGGTGGTATTTGGGTGGCTGAGGATGCTGCTTTACATTCTATAGTACACAGGATATTCCCTGTGACAAAGGTGTTATCTGACCCAAAATTTTAATGATGTTCACAGTGAGAAACCCCACATCTAAAGGATTGCATTGCCACTGCCTTTGCTGTACCTTTTGAAACATCTGATTTCACACTTAACTTTTTAAGTGGAAAAAGAATACAGTGGTACCCTGGTTCACGAATGCTTTTCTTTGCAAACTCTTTGGTTCTCAAGTAGTTTGGCAAAATTTTGTTCTTGTTTGCAAACTCTGCATTGGGTGACAAACACAACTGCAGCCATCTTTCCCACACAAACACAAATGTGGCTGCCTTTTCCAAATTGTGGAATATACCAAGTTTGTGAACTGAGGTACCACTGTAGGACATATATTTTATTATATCTATGCTATGTGCAGGTCACCTTGTTAATTTTTGTTTGGTTCTTATTTAAACCTCTCATCAGCCCATTAGGTTACATATTCTACTTCACAGATCACACATGTAGTTAGTAAAGCCAGAATCCAAATTCAGATCTATCTGACAGTCTTTTCATGTCTGCATGGTATTAATGTCTCATTTTTCTGCATTCAGACAAGTGATACGTCTATAGTGATAATGTCTTTGTTTTTTATTGACATTCTAACACAGTCCTTATAGGTTTAGAATTTGGTAAAGAGCTTTCAGAATTAGGGGAATGGGAAGATTTTTTCATAGAATCAAGAAGGAAGATACATTTTCTGCCATTTCCCTGAGCAGAGCTGTCCATTTTTAAGTTCTCTTCTGTGTGCTCAAGTGGCATAGGAACTGCTTCTACAAATGATTGCTCAGATTATTTTATTTGTGACTTTCAATCAAAAAAGAGAACGAGAATTCTCCTAAACATTCTCCAAAACATCGAACATTTTATTGTGTGTTTTTGCTTCATTTTTTTCCTAATTTTAAATGTAATATGTATTGCAGCAAATTTGGAAAATCATAAAAATATGAAAGAATAACTTGAAGTCAGTCACCTGTAATTCCAAAATCCAGAAGAATCCTTTAGTACTTAAATTTCTTTTGTTAGAAAATAGAGACTTATTATGTATATAGACCTTTTCCATTTAAATTTTTTGAGCGTTTCCCCATATCATTCATGGTTTATTTTTACGAAAAGTATAAACATTTGGTATAGTATTTTCTGAAACTCTTCATATTGTTAGTTTATAGGATAGGAATTTTGAGAACTGGAGTCAGATCCTTGTACTGTAAACTGTATTGCCAGTGTCACCATTCACTAACTGTTTCAGATCAGACAGGTGACTTAACCCTCACTGTTCCTGTCCGTAAATGGAGACAGTGATATCTTTTCAGGGTCATAGGGTGATTAAATAAGAACTCACATAAAAATACCGAGCACAGTGTAGGTACAGAGTAGGCAATGCCTATGAGTGTAGTCTGAACCAGGTATAGTATTTGCATACTTTTTCTACATAGTATAAGTCATATAAAAACAAATGGCTTAGCCCTAGCCAAATTTAAAATCTTTTTAATATCATTATTTATTTAAATTTATTCCATATTTATTTGTTTTGTTTCCAATAGAAAATTAGTACTTCTGATTATTGTGATACTTTGGTTGATTTAATGACCTTTTAAAGCCATGAGTCCATGTCCTGGAAGGTGTGTGTGGCGTGTGTGTGTGTGTGTATTTAAATTTGCAAGTAAACTAATAGTTTGTTGCTTTTGGCTATTTAGTACACAGAAGTAATAAGTCACTGAATAAAGGAGAAAGCTGAGTAAGATTTAAAGAAAGTGTGCATTAAAGAATAGTAGGGGCTAAGTCTGTGATGCATGTGGGGTATTTCAAATTTTCTCTGATTGTGGATACATACAGAATAATTCTTAGGAGTAGGAGGTAGAATAATTCTTACTATCTCAACATTTTTTTCTACTGACTTTGTCGTATTTCCTTCATTTATGTTCCATTCTTTCGTCCCATCTTTTTCATATAAATTGTAGTCACTCATGTGTCTTACTGTCTAAGAATATTTTCTACCCACAATTAAGAAATAATATTCTATAGAGTCGCCTAACTAAGCTCATCACATAAAGAAACATTATCAGAATCTAGGAAATATAGAGACGCTTTAGAGCAAGGCTCCTCCTAGAGTCTGAGCTCACTCACTCAAGGGGAACTGGATTACATTTAATATTGATGATGCTATATCCTTGCTTTTCTAAGAGTTTATTATTTAAAGCATTCCTTTTGGGTGTATATATATGCAATGTTTGGTATTTTACATATTTTATTTCTTATTTGGATGTTGCTTGTTAATATAACATATAATGAAAGTAAATGGATTTGTCCACACTTTCAAAAAGTTGAGGTGTGTTGTTCGTATTATTTTTGTTTTTTAGTTTGTCAAATTTGCAAATATTGAAGAAGATACACCATCCTATCACAGACGTTATGACTTTTTTGTATCTCGATTCAGTGCCATGTGTCATTCCTGTCACAGTGATCCAGAAATACGAACAGAGTATGTATTGTTTGCGATTTATAATTAATTCATAAATATTGTTTATATTTTACACAGTGTTTGTCAAAGAAAATGAGAGTGTGGGTGAAACAGCTTCTCCATTGCCAGTAGGAGGTATTACAGCTGATGAAAGAGTGCTTTACCAGTTCACTCACTAAAATTTACTCTGCTGTAGCCAAAATATCCCTTCATACTCCTGCTGCCTGTCTCAGATCCTGTCATTCTCTCCTTTTCTCCTGCTTTCACTCTGATCAAGTCATCTGGATGACCTTGCTGTCTCTTAAACACGTGAGACACACTTCTCACTCTCTTCCCAGGTGCCCACGTGGCTTGTTTCCACTTTTGTTCATATTTATCCTCAAATGTCGTCTTATCCCTAGAGTTCTCTCCAGCGAGCCTTTATTTATAAACATTAATCTTCCAATCCCACTCTTAGTTATCTTCATATTTTTATATTTCTTTGTGTCTCAGTTCTCAGTGGACTATAAATTCAAGGAAGACAATGGCTTTGTTTTGAATACTGCTGTATTACTAAGCACTTTACAGAGTGCCCCAGATATAGTCGGCTCTGCCTGAGTACTTTTTGAATGAATAAAGAGCTTAAATGAATGAAATGAGGGTATACTATCAAGGCATTGTCAGCCTGAAGTTTTCGTGAAAACTTACTTGGGCATTTTTAAAAATTTCTTACATATCTATCTGTTTATCTATGTCTATCTCCTAGTAAAAATCTGGAATCAAATACTCACCTGTAACAGTGTAGGTATAGGTTGTTTCTATATATAGTTAGAAATGAGAAACCTTGAAGTTAAGAATTAGTCAAAATGACCTTGGTAAATATGGAAAGTAGTTTAAACTAATGTTCAACTCTAATACATCTAAAAAAAAGAAAGCCTGAATTCAGAGAGTTATTGTGGGAAGTCAGTAATCGAGATTTAGCATGTTTTGTGATTTTAATTGAAATAACTAAAGGAATGTGTGAAAATATAACCAGTTTGTAGCTGGAGTTTATAGGCTATAGTGTAGCAAAAACACTACAAGTGTAAAATTTATTTTAAAATGGAAAAATAAAGCTGAGATGATTTAATACTCATCAGATATGATTGTTTGTGGCTCTATTAGGTTATAATTTTTTCTCAGTATAATGTCCATTTATATTCTTATTAATTATTATGAAGTATGAAGCCTTTGAGGTAAAAATACTATAATTGGTTTAATAATGAATTTCCTATTTATCCCAATCACTACTTTTTTTCTCCTTCCCAAAGAACACTTAAGCATGTTTTTTTTTTTTTAAAGTGTTTCACATATAAATTAATGACAGGTATTTCTGATATCCACAATATTAATGAAAGGATACAATTTAGTAATTGCTAACATAGGACAGATACCTTATCATTCGGTGTTTATCGCCCCCTAGTGGAATATCTTGTCTTGTGAATATGCTTTCACCTAACATTTTGCATTAGTGGTTAAAGAAAATTGGAAGCTAGACATTTTTTTATTTTTGCGGTGCTGAGCATAGAAATGTTCCCCTTTTTAACTCATACTTGGCAGTCTTAAGCTCTGACTTCTAATTTTTTTGAGCACTTTCACCCGTAATAGAAATCATCATCATCATAAGGATGAATAACACTTGCTGATTTTACTGTGGCACTTCACATGAATTCACTCATTAAATCTTTACAGCAGTCTTATGCTATAGGCCTGACGAACAAATGATCTATTTTATTGATGAGGAAACTATGAGATTCCTTTGGCAGTCATGGCTAGAATGTGCAAGTAGGTCATTTATTCTATCTGGATTGGATGCCCACTGTGGAGCTTGAAGCCATTGCTTATCATGACTGTCACACACACCTGTACCCTCAGTGAGGGTGCTACCATCTGCTGCTTCTCCCTTTAGGCCACTTACAAGGCATGATACATGTGTCATCTTATTTGTTCATGTGGTTCTGTGCTACCATGTGCTTGGCCATCTTGTCACCAGAAAAGTAGTGGCAGTTAGTTAAGGCAAACACCTTTTTGTGTGATGTTAGGCTTGCCCATTTAGGATAGCTGCTAAGAGTCACTCAAGACTCCCTGTTTTAGAAAGCAGCATGTATAAACATGGCCCTGAAATAGGCAGAATTTGTGTTTTTCAGTTCACTTCTCAAGTTTACTGTCATATCAATATCACTGCCATTCTCTTTATCAACTGCTCTTGAATGCCTGCATTATTCCTAAGGGTTTGTAAAGCAGTCCCTTCCCCATTATCCTTATCTTCCATTCTTCAAACCTATTTACAGTTTCTGGAAGACAATGATAGGTAAGATGAAACAAGAAAATAACAACAGGGATAAAAGGAAATTCACAGTGTAAAAAGGAAGTAATTTGGCCAGAAGGAATGTTTTAAGAACTAGGTTCGCTTTGCTTGTTCTGCAATTTTTTAAGCTGTATCCTTGTCACTTTTCTCATTCTTAAACCTATAGATTTTTCTTTTCCTTTCCTTTCCTTCTTTTTTCTTTTCTTTTTTTCTTTAAGAGTGGGGGAAAAAAACTGAGAAAATTGAGGACTGTGGATTGAGATTTGATGGTAGAGCAGCATTCTCTCATTAAATTGATAAATTTCAAGTCACATGTATTTGGTAATGCATGTATCTTTATAGACTTGTATGTGTCGCTGAAGCTGTCTGGACTCCGTAGTTCTTACTTGATTTACCTTTAGAAGAGACCACTTACCTTAGGAGGTACTAGGAGCCATGCTTATGTTCCTAAGAGGTGAGGGCCTTTTAGAGAAGAACAGTGAGAGAAGTCTGAAGAAACATGGCAGGCATTCAGTGAATCCTAGTTCTACTCAGCTTTGAGACTTGTAGGCATGAAGTAGAGAGAATGTACTTCATATTAGAGTTACTGTCATCATTTTCTGAAAACCTATGCTTCTGATTTTATAATTGAAAAGTAATACACTAGCTATTTCTGTATTTAACAATCCTTTTAAACTTTAATTGCTGATTTTGAAAAGATGATATTCAAAGTAACCTTTGGACTTGTCTCTGTTGTGCTAGATTTTTGAGGATTTAATTTTGTAGACTTATTGTGTGTTAAGATACTTTATTATTGCAATAACAATATTTGCTTGGTATCTGTTCTCTCATCTAGGCAAACAGACTTGTTTTAAATAACTTTTTCAGGGCTCATTTTGTTTTTCTTCTGTACAGAATACGAATTGCTGGAATAAGAGGTATTCAGGGTGTGGTACGCAAAACAGTTAATGATGAACTTCGGGCTACCATTTGGGAACCTCAGCATATGGATAAAATTGTTCCATCTCTTCTGTTTAACATGCAAAAGATAGAGGATGTTGACAGGTATTCAAAAAGACGTTCAGTTGAGGCTGTGTTGTTTTTGTGTATATGTATATATGCTTTCCTAGGGTAAGAATATTTCATTTTTAGTGTTTGCTAGTAGTCTTAACATTAAGTGGATTTAAAAATATGTACGTTTCTGGAAAATTACTAGTCTGTAGTGATCACATGAGGCTTTCTAGGTCACACTTGCTGCTCATTTTATTATTGAGTATCTAAATTGGTATTTTAATAATACTTACTGTTGCCTGTGTGAGAAATTGAAACTGTAGCTGAAATTCTGTTATTCTTTAGAGATTCAGCATGTTTTTTAGGGAGTTAGAATAACCCAAATAATAATAATAATGATAATAATAGCTATCCATTGTATAGTGGATTGCAACAAAAAGATTAGACACTGTTCATTTCTGACGCATTTTTCTAAGATATTTTAGAATGAATTACTGCTTTTTGATATATGCTGATTTTCTTTTTTTTCCTCAGCATTATTTCATTTTTTCAAGTGCCAGAAACATGTCTTCTCTCTACATTTCTATTGCTCTACATAGAGATAATGTCTGATTAAGCTTCAAATACAAGATTCTCCCATTTGGCTTATTATTCTTGGCCTTCTTGATTCTTGCAATTTGAAGAGGAAAAGCTGAAACAAATTTAAAAGAGTTAAACTTATAGTTCTAAAATTTAAATTTTATGTTTTTCATCTTTGTATGTGTACTGTCTAAATAAAAGTGATCTAGGAATGAGATGTCAGTGATAATTTGGTAGTGCTTATTGTTCATTTAAATTTATACTAACTTCAAAAGGTTTTATGTTTAATTCTTCAGATGTTACTATCTCCAGCTTTAGAATCCTTTTCTAAAGTGTGAAACTTTATTTTAGCACCTTCTGTACTTTTCCTTCTCTTGGTACTATAGCTGAAGCTAAAGTTTTTCTATGAAAAGTATTCACAATTCAAGAAGTCATAAAGTAGTCGAGAACCCATTTCCTATTAAGGTCCAGTGTTTAGCATAAGGAAGATCCAGGAAACAGAGCCCATTGGTTCCTGTATCTTGACAAATTGTGTTTCTCATTGTGTAATTTCAGTGCCACAGATATACTTTCTTATTGCTGTTGCACATGATTAGCCAAAAGTAATGTTTCAACACGTTAACAAAACAGATAATTGTCTACTGAAGACATTTACATACACAGATGTTATACTTACCTTTTAACATTTAGTTTTTATTCATAGGCTGTGTTTTTCAGATTATTTTATCTTGTCTACTTGCAGTTAAACTGGGGATACATAACGATGGTCTTGTGCACTGCTGTTACTAAAATTTCACTATAAATGTTAAAGGATGAATATGAACAAGCAAGCTGTTGAGTGTTTTATTTATTTGTGTAAAGGACACTGTTGGAAACAAGTTCCACAGCTTAATTTAGTTCTCTTTATTTCAAAGATTATATGTTTAACTTCTGTGGGGTTAAATTTTATGAAGTTGGAATTAAGTTTTAAAGTTGAGGATAAAAAATGTAATTTTAACATTTCTGAGCAGTAAATTATATTCTGTTTAACCATTTTAACTAATATTAGAATTCTTGAATTAGTTTTATTTCTCTTTTTCAGTCGCATCGGCCCTCCTCCTTCTCCTTCTGCAGCTGACAAAGAAGAGAATCCTTCTGTGCTGGCTGAGAACTGTTTCAGAGAACTGCTGGGTCGAGCTACTTTTGGGAACATGAATAATGCTGTCAGACCAGTATTTGCGTAAGTCATGGGTGTTTTTCTGGTTATTTGTGACTTTGCTATTTTGATTCTGTGTTTATAGTCTTACAGAGGACAAATAATTTTTTACTCGTATGAGCAAGTTACTATTAGAAACAACCTAACATTGTGGAAATAGCATGGGAGTAGGTCAGTTATCATATATTTGAGCACTGCTTCATCCAATTAAGTGTTTTTTTCTTTTAATATGAAGTATTGTCCTTGATATTATGTGCATCATTTAACTTGAATCATCTCCTTACAGACCTTGACATATATATATATATGAAGTAAAATATTAAGAGTGTCCAGGTATCTTGTTTTACAGATTTCTGTGGTCAGTTCCTTCTATTTCCTGGTTTCTGTTTCTTGGCTTTCTTTTTTTCCATGGATGGGCTTTTTTAAATCATGTTCATTTCTCTGAGTGTATTTCATCTTGGCTAGAGATAGTCAGAGCTAGAGCATTAACTGTCTCATTGGTATTTATATTCTGTTATCTGGACAAAATGCATGTATAAGCTTTGAGTTTCTTCACATAAACATTCTCTCTCAAACCTTGTCAAGCTTGTGTTTCTAAATTATCAAATGATGGATCTATTATACATAATTCAATACACTTTCTGGACTTTTTTGCTATTCCTTTTTTTGTTAAAATTTGCCATATCCTTTACCCTTCTGACTGCAGTAATGGATTTAGCATATGTACAATATTCTGAATATCAGCATCCCAAATTCTTATGGATGTTTTTATCCTCGGGCTTAAAGTTGAACTTTCATCACTAGACTCTATATACCACAAAATTTTATTAAAAGTAAGAGAATTGTTAGATTTCTGGAGGTATCTATGATACCCTTCTGCCTCCTTACCCTATGTTGAGATCCACTGTTTTAAGACTCCCTGGGTTTATGGAAAGACTACTAAAAATAATCCAAATTACATTAATATATTGAAGACAGGTTTATTTTATAATGTTCAAATATAGTGATACCAGAATTTGTTATCTTAAAACTCTTAATGAGAGGTAATCTATGAGGTCTTAAAAATCTAAATGGCTAGCCTAGAAGTTAATCAAATTAACTGTACTTGAGTTTAGTAACTGGAAGTGGGCAATAGTCCTTTCTATGTGGAACTTACTGAACATAAATTCTGATTGTGTGGTAATTAAATTGTTAATTAAATATGTGATTATAAATTAACTATGTAATTAATTAAATGCTAAATGCCCACTGCAAGTTAAGATACTAGGTATACAATATATGATGAATAACAAACTTGATGGATGATTGGTATGCACAGTAATTATAATATGAATTATAGGAAAAGGCAAACAGAAAGTTAAGAACAAAGATTTCACATCTAATTTGGGAATTTGGGGGTGGTTTCTTTTTGAAGTAGATGAAAATAGGTATCAAAAACTGCTGAGGAGCTGGGTGTGATGACACACACCTGTTATTCCAGCACTCTGGGTGGCCGAGGAAGGAATTTCTTAAATTTGAGTCCAGCTGGCAATTTAATATTTTACTAAGACTCTCTCTCAAAAATGTTTTTAAAAAAGGGTAGAGATGAACCTCAGTGGAAAAGCCCTGTGTTCAATTCCGAGTACCACAAAAAACCTCTGCAATGGAAATGTCTAAAATTTTTTTGTTCAGCGTGAAATAGGCTTTGTTACTTGATCTAGTAAAGAATATAAATAATTCAACAGATATTTTAAATATCACAATTTTAATCAACAGCAAGTACAAAACACTTGTAATATTGGCTGGAGTTTTGGTTTAGTTAAGCAGTTAATACCAGATAAGAAAAAAAACTTCAGACTACACTCTTAGCGATCTTAACACTTTATACTTAATAGTCTGTACCTAATTAGTGGAGATCTTGTCTCTAAGCCGTGAAAAGGCCAGAATTGCCCCTTGAAAATGTCGATCAGATAGCACATAGAATAGGCCTGACCCAGGGTCAATGTGTTAGTAACTTGCTTTATTAAAATTCTGAACAAGAAGGCCTAGGAAATAACTATAAGGAATTAAAATATTTTTGTTGTCAAACTGAATATAATGTGTGGTCAGTTTTTGTTTTAGAATTGCTTACATCAAAATTCTTTTTCAGCCAGTTTAGTTTGTAGCTTACCTTTTGTTCTTTGCTCTGTATCAGTGAGCCCTCAATCAGTGAAACTGCCTAACCTACTTCGAAAGACATTATGAATAGTAAGTTGTGTATATAATCTAGGACAGTGGTTCTCGTAATTTAGCGTGCTTATGAATTCTTGGGGTGCTTGTTACATGCAAGATCTTAGGCCCCCAGACTCATGGATCTTGGTGGCAGAGGTGCTGTAGAATCTAGAAACCTTGGTGGTTTTTCTTTCTTGAGTGCCCCGCCTCCAAGCTTTGTCTGTGGCCTCCTGTGTCTATAACCCTTGAAACCACTAGCGCTGGGCCCTGGAGATGGGCAGACATGGCCAGCACTGCTACTGGCCTCCCTGTGCACTCGCCTCCCCAGATGCTTGCCATCGTGGAGTTGAAATAGGGCCTTTCCTTCCTTTCTTGCCCCTTCATCCAGGTATTTATTTATAGTCCTGTATATGGTTCAATAGTTTGTTGTTTTATGACAAGCTTTGGCAGTTGGGGGGAAAATGTGTCACTTCTGGACATGGAAACTTTGGTTTTAGATAATTTTTTGTTGTTGAAAATTCTAAAGGAAGAAAGTATAATAGGGAATTCTTAAAATAATTTTTACTTGTTATTTGCAGGCATTTAGATCATCACAAACTGTGGGATCCTAATGAATTTGCAGTTCACTGCTTTAAAATTATAATGTATTCTATTCAGGTAAGGTTTATTTAACTTACATAAGCAGTTTCGGGTCTGTGTAGATAAACATATCAGAGACATAAAAAACTATAGGATGTAACACTTGTTTTTAATTTAGCTGTTTTGTCTCATTTGTTTATATTTACCAAGAATTTTCTTACTTGTCAAGATGACAAAGTATCTATTAAGAAGAACTAAATAATTTTATGGTGATGCTCTTTAATGTACACTTATTTAATGATTCTATTGTGTGTTTACACTGATGAACTAGTATTGGAATTCGTATTTATTATGCAGCATACAGTGCCTAATAGCTAACATTCGGGTAATAGCTGTATTGACTCTTTAGTCTTTAGAACCTTATAATGAAGCACTCACCTACTGCAGTGGACCGCCCCCCCGCCCTGTCAAAACATGAGCAGACCTGATTAACTCTTAATTCAAGGTGAATTTCAGTTCTTTTTAGCACAGTTTCCTTTTTGAATTCCTTAAAAAGTCATCACTGCTTTAAAGAAGTTAAAGTCCACAGAAGCAGCACAGATATTAATACAGATCATATTGTACAGACTTGATAAATTTAACTTCTCAGAGCTCCATTTTCCTCATCCCTGGAAGATTTTAATATATACGGTAAATGGTTTATTTATAAATTCACATAGATGCTACTGTTTATCAAGACTCTCTCCTAAGCTTTGAGCTATTTGTCTGTTAAGCAATGAGCCAGAACTAGAACCTGAGCAAATCTGACTCTGGGCCTCACATACTTGGACACTGTATGATGTTGCTTTTGAAAGCTACTCCTCTCACCAGCATTCCCTTAAAGTGTGTGTGATGATGCCTTTACCATAGACCAAGGACTTGGAATAAATCTGACTTACGCGTAGAATCCAACGTGTAATGTCTTTACAGTTTCATTCTGTTCATTCTAGTTTTTGTTTTTTTCTACATGATATTCTTGACTAATTCCTTAGAAGCAAAGTGATATGCCCTGGTTTGCTTAGGATAGCCTAGTTTGTACTTCACCACTGACCTCATTTACTCAGAAGTGCTCTTGATGGACAGTAAATCAAGCAGCTACTTTCCTTGTAAGGCAGACTCTTAATTATGTAAGGTTCACACATGAGAAGCATGCAGCTCCCTGGGCAAGAAATTCAGTTTCAGGTTAGTGTGTCTAACGTTCCTCTACTTTAACATAACTTTAAAGCGAAGTGAACATGAAAACACAGGCTTAATCTTTGCTTTGTGTTATTATGAAAGTATATATGTTATGACACATGCCATAAATACCTGTCATCAAATCTAGTATATCAATAGAAGTGGAAGGAAATTTCATGCTTTCAAGCAGAATAGCCGCCATATATAGGACACAGCTTCTTAATATAAAACCACCTATTCCAAAGGAGAGAAAGGTTAACTAGCCTGCAGACAGGTGTAGGTGTAGATTAAAAAAAGAGACTTGTTACTGTGTTCAAAATGAAAAAATGTTCTTTGAAGTTAAACATTTTTCTGGCAATGTTTTTTGTTATTTTAGGTCCCAGTATCATTCACATACTTGATCACATTGATTTGAATGTGATAAAATTCTTTGTAAATTGTGAATCATCTGATTTAAATTTTGTCCATTGTGCACTGATAGGATTTTCCTTTTGATAGTGGCTATTGATTATGTAAACTCTGGACTGTTTAGAATTGTTATGTGTAAGTAATAAATAGTATGTATGCAGTTTGGATAAGGGAGAAGTACTATAAATGTCATAATCTTTTTTAGTGCCATTTTGACTTATTGTCCAATTATGCGTGTATTAAATGTTGTTCATGAAATTACAGAGAAATATAAGGAGAATAAGAATTTCTTTTAATTCTTGCTCTCTTTCAAAAGTGACCAGTGTTAATATTTAGACACATATAATTCTAGTCTTAACTTAATTTTTGAAAACTAGTTGAGGGACCAGAAGTGTAGCTCAGTGGTAGAGCACTTGCATAGCATGCAAGATCCTGGGTTTGTTTCCCAGCACCACAAAATAAAAAGAGAAAAACACCAACAGATTGAATTTTATGGACTATAGTGTCTTGTAACTTGCTTTTTTCACTGAGTATCAGTATGTTTTGCAGTGTCCTATTTATTCTTTAAAAAAATGGTTTTAAATAGCTGCATATCACCTCATAAATACCAGTCTTAAATGATTGGACTTTTAAATGTCACATGGGTTTCCATTACAATGAATTATTCTGGGATGTATATACTTGTTCATACATCTTGGTACTGTCTTGTTTCCCTTAGGCTCAGTATTCTCACCATGTGATCCAAGAGATTCTAGGACACCTTGATGCTCGTAAGAAAGATTCTCCACGGGTTCGAGCCGGTATTATTCAAGTTCTTTTAGAGGCTGTTGCCATTGCTGCTAAAGGTTCTATAGGTGAGTGCTGACAAAACAGTAAAAGGATGAGTTACTCTATTTCAAATCTATTTTGCATTAGGTATAGCAGTGTACAAAACAATCTTTAAAACTATTTCTGTGGGCTTTCAAATGTGCTATAATTTCTCTTGAAATTCTGGGCTCACGTGATTATTCTCAGGTGTATTTAATACATAGTAAAGTGTTTTCTTGTAAATCAGTTTCTCCTTGTTTTTCTTCTAATAATCTTTTGGATATAATTTATATATTGAACATTAGAAGAATACACATAAAAAAGTGATTCAAGTTGAATGTATTAGCCCTAAAATCTAAAATTTGAAATACTCCAGAACCTGAAACATTTTGAATACCTACATGATGCCACAAGTGGAAGATTCCACACTTGACAGCATGTGATAGGTCATGGTCAGAATGCAGGGACACTAAAGATGCATAAAAGTACTCTCCAGTACATTTTGTCTAGATAATGTGTGTGTGTGTGTGTGTGCGTGTGCGTGCATGTAGGTGTATGTATACTCACACATTATGTATAGGTTTGGTTTCCATCCCTTAGATATCTCATTTTTACACACATAAAAGTATTGTGAAATCCAAAATATTTCTGGTCTCAAGCGTTTTGGATGACAGGTACTCACTTATAGTTTACTTGTAGTTAGGCAACTTGATTTTGTACTTTAATACAAAGCCGACTTCAGTCACATAAGAGAAAAAAGAGTGGTCAGAAAAGAGGGAAAATAGATTAGCATGAAAAAAGTATTATGTGGCCCATTTTTCTAAAATGTATGCTGTTAATTAGGAAGAAGTCAGAGAAATGGCTTTAAAATAAATTGCAGCCTGATTGTAAATGAAGTTCTACAACTGACAATTTAAAGACTTAACCCCAGTCTCTATCACAGTAAGGGTATAAGATAATCAAAAAAAAAAAAAAAAAAGAAATCCATCTGGCAGCAAAATGTAGGCCTCCTCAGAAATAAATTGCCTTCACTGCTGCAAGAAGGGAAGAGCTTGCCCTCGATGCCGGCACAGGAACGGGAATGCGGAGTCACCGAGACGTGATGATGGCAGTTGTATAAGGAGAAGGGACAGATCATAGATCATATTTCATCTACATGTGCTTAGAAAAATTGGGAGGTCTGTAATATATATAGGGAAGCTGGGAGAATCTGTTATAGGGTCTTCCTTTCAAAATCAAAGTGAAAAACTATTAGCTAGTGAAATATACTTAGTATTTTTTCAGTGTTAAATAAGGGTGGGCATTTTGGATATTGATGTTCCATTCTTTACAACTTATCTTAAAAATAAGAAAGCAAGTTATTGAGTTGGATAGTTATTTAATCTGAAATATGAAACAAAACACTGATGATGTATTGAATCATCCCACTCACTAATGTCTAATGTGTATAGGGTGCTGTTTGCTAGGTTGTCTTCATTCGAAGAAGCATTTAACCATAGCTACCTGGGCAGGGAAGCTTGCAATTGAGACCAGGAGGCAGAAGTGAAAGCCCTAATTAAAATACGACTTAATAAATACAGCAGTAGTAATATATGCCGGTGGTTCATAGAATAAAAAGCACAGAACAAATCAGTTTATGTGAATTTGATAAATTGATTAGTTTTCTGTCTCATAATTGAAAGACTTCCTCATTTAATCTCAGAAGATGCAGAATAAATATGTGTTACAGGGAGCTATATCATAATTTTATGGGTTCTGACTCACAGGTCTTAACTAAGTGTTGTATAGTGCATATTATTTAGAGTAGACGAAATTGCATAGCTAGGAAGTTTTGGGTAATCCTCTTTGGCATATACGCATTTTGTGTGGGCTGTACCAGAGACTGAAACAGCAAGTTGCTCATAGATGCCTACTAGGCGATCATTGGCCTAACTAGGAGACTTTCTTGTTTATTCACATTTATTTTTTAAAAGAGGAATTGACTAGTTTATGAATTATTATGTATTTTTTTGCTAACTAAAAAACGTACTGAAATCTGCAAATTGCTTTTGAGTAATTTGGGCACATTACTGGGTAATATGTTTGCTTACATAGATGATCCTTCACAGGGCCCACCGTGCTGGAAGTCTTCAATACTCTACTGAAGCATTTGCGTCTCAGTGTTGAATTTGAAGCAAATGATTTGCATGGGGGATCTGTAAGCAATGTCAGTGTAAACACAGGTTCCAAAGACAATGATGAGAAGATCGTGCAGAATGCTATCATCCAAACGATAGGTAAGTACATTTAACTCAGTGAGTTTATAAAGTTCCAACCTAAGGTGCTTGGCATGTAGTACATTTATCAATGATGAATGATTGCTTAGACTTCTAAAAACTTGATATTTGTAAAAAGCAAGCATAAGAATGGGACAGAGAATGCTGTATATCCTTGACCCAGACCTATCTGTTCTTAACATTTTATGCCATTTATTTTTTCATTTGCCTCCCATCCTCTGTGTGTGTGTGTGTGTGTGTGTGTGTGTGTGTGTGTGTTACATATTCACTTACCTTTTTTCTAAACCACTGGACATAGTAAGTTGTGTGTGCACTATGGTCCATTACCACTGGATTCTTCAGAGTGTATTTCCAAAGAATAAAGATATTTTTTACATTACATTATCAACATGAGTAAAATATTAACATTGTTACTGTACTTCAATCAGCCTTCCACATCTCATTTTTGTCCTTTGACTCAGTAGTATCCTTTACAGCAATTTTGCCTTTGGATCTAGGATCCATTTATATAGCTGCAGTATTTCTTTAATTCTATTACTCTGGACCATTTCCATGATGATGTGGGCATTTCTTAAGAGGAAAGACCACTTCCATTTAATAATTTTTTATTAAGGACACTCTCTCATTTGGTTTTTTCCGGTGTTTCCTCATAATCAAATTCAACTTAGGCATTTCTGGCTGGAGTACTGCATAGGTGACATGTTCTTTGCAGAGTAGCACATCCAGTGGTACACGATGAACATTTGCTCCTCACTGCTGATGCTAATTTTGATCATACCTTCAGGATGTTCCATTTGTCCACTATTCAGTCTCAGTTTTTCCCATTGTCAATAGTAATCTAAAGACACTTAGTCCATGCAGGTTTTTTGCTCTTCCACACTTCCTTGTGGATTTTCATCCATTCATAATTCTTGCTTCAACCATTCTTTTCCGTAATGTCTACAGAATGATGGTTTTGAAACTTCACTCCCTCCTTGACTACCAGTTAGTACTCAATGCTCTTTTGTAGGCAGGAGCCCCTCTTCTGCTTTTGTATTATGTGGAAATATATGTATTTATCTTATTATAGGTATATGCATTTGTGTTTTATGGTTATAATTTATTACTGAATTATTTTAGTGCTTAAATTTTTCCACATTTGGCCAGTGGGAGCCCTTTTAAGTGCCTTATTGTTCATCTAACATCTGCCCTTTTTTTTTAGCACTGTGTTATTTGGGTAAAGTGTTTCAAGCAAATTTTACATTTCCTGCCTCTATATAGAATCAGTTATTTCTTCAAGGGGCTATGTTTCAATGGTATTAGAGACTAAAATCGAGATTCAAATTCTTGGGCACTGCTGTCATTTGCTTCCCCTCACCCCCAGTACCACCTACCCCAGTGGTCCAGGTACAAAGGGTGAATCAAAGAGCTTCATTTTAAAAAATAGTCATGAAGCCACCCTGTGATCTCAGCATTCTGGGAGACTAAGGCGGCTGGATCACAAGTTTGAACCAAGCCTGGGCAATTAGTGACTTGGCAAAACCCTATCAAAATAAAAAAAAATTTTTTTTGAAGGGCTGGGACATAGCTCAGAGTGAAGGCCTTGGGTTCAATCTCCAGTACAAATAGAATAAGAATAGAATAGAACAGCCATCTATGTCTTATAAAATATAACTTAAAAGTTATTTTCTTTTATATAAATATAACTTAAAAGCCAGTTGCGTGGCTCATGCCTGTAAGCACAGCACTCAGGAGGCTGAAGCAGGAGGAGCATCATAAGTTTATGCAGATAAGGTTAAGATTATGAAAGTTTTGATTGCTGCAATATGTACTTTTTGAAAGTGTTTCATCTCTAGGCCCAATCACAATGATGAAAAAATAGTTTGATTTTGAATAGATAAACTGTTAGGTGCAGCAGTAGAAGTTGAGTTAAACTGAAAAGCCATTATATTCATAAATATTAAAGATAGAGAAAATTTCCCTAACGGTTTTGCTGAATTTTTTAAAAGGAACAAAAACAGCCATGCTTTGATATCTGACTTTCAGAGAAATGAGAAAGTTTAAAGTGTGAGTAAATAATAAATTTGCAAATATTTTATGACCAGAAAGTAAATCATCAAAAGCTGCATTAGATAAGTTTAAAATAGTCTCAGAACCCAAGAATGCATACGAAAAATTGCAAGTAAGTTAAATGTTTATTTTTTTTTTACATCAGGTCAATTATGTATGTTGAACTAATTCACAAGACTAAACTGTAAACCTGGCTCATTGTAATGACTTTCTGAAACTTTTTGGATAATCCTGCTAAGCCAGAGTAGTGACCTAATTACTGATTTCTGTGGAAGACAAAATGTGGCCTTGTTACTAACTTCCTTGCCAGAACAATAATTCAGATTTAAAAGATACTAACAAGACTTTCATCAGAAATACTACCGGAAGTTTTTGTTTCCTTTTTCTAAAACTCCGTCAACTCAACCTGATGATTTATTTACCATTTTACATGTAAAAAGACTTTCAGATATTATTATTTTATCTAAATATTAACCCAGTAGACACATATATAATTTCGGAAAGGTAAAATAATAAAGCATTAGTGTTATATACAGCCTATATGGTTTTACCACATACTGAAAGTTTGTGTTAAAAATATAATTTTGCATTATTTGTTTTTTCGGTTTGGTTTTTGTTGTTTTGGATGCTGGGGATCGACTAACTCAGGGCCTTGCACCTGCTAGGCAACCACTCTACCACTGAGCTAAATTCCCTACCCCAATTTTGCATTGTTTGGAAAAATAAACTTTTAATTTGTAAAGTTTATTTTAATATTTCTATAGGATTTTTTGGGAGTAACCTACCAGATTATCAGAGGTCAGAAATCATGATGTTTATCATGGGGAAAGTACCTGTTTTTGGAACATCTACTCACACTTTGGATATCAGTCAACTAGGGTATGTTCTTAAATTGCAAATTTGATCTTAATCTTGGGTTAAATTTCATCTTAATACTAGAAAATGTTAGTTTTTTGGGTTTTTTTATTCTTAGTAATAGAAATCCTATGAAAGTAGTGTTATTTTCCTTGTACTAGACTACATCTTTATTGACCTAGTAGATATTTGTTTAGCTTGGGCGTTGTGCATATGCTTACATATATGGGGTAAAGCTCCAAGTGTCCTGTATTTATTAAATTATTGTCAGCATATCAGAAATGTTGACTTATTCCTAGTAGAATTCTAGAACTGCAACTGGTTTTAAAAATCAATTCTTTCCTCCCTGGTTTTTCATATATTTAATTTGATAATATATTTAACCTTTAATTTGTGAATATTTTTGTTTGGCTGATTTAATAAAATGATCACACCATACTTCATAAATATGTATCATTGTTAGATGTTTACCAAAAATTTCAAAAATCCTTAAGGAGATGGAAATATTAACTACCCTGCTTCAATCATTACACAAAATTGTACACATGTATCAAGTCATCATACTATACCATGTAAATATGTACAATTAAAATAGTAACTTTTCATACACCATAAATTGGATAAAATATAGCAGATGAATATAATAGGTCTTAAACATATATCTTTAAGCATGTAAGAATAGATGATTAAAAAAGAACAAATGGAAAGGGGTTATTAATGGTCAAAGAAATATAAATCAAATATAACTTTCTTTTGCAAATGATTTTAATTGTACATATTTATGGTATACAGTATATAATGATGTATGTATGCAGTATGTAATAATCAAATCGGAGTAGTTAGCATTTCTCTCTCTTTAAATGTTAAAACAATTCTTTTTGGTTAGTATATAATTGTACATATTTATGATGTAAAATGTGATATTTCAATACTAATTTGATTTCCATAATTGTGGATTCGTACGATTTTATTTTCATGCCATCACATGTATAAATCTGTTTCCTTTGAGAGCCGGTAACTTGAATTTTTGTTTAAGTTGCGTTTCTTTTTATGTAACTGTTTTAATTTATACAACATTTACTTTAATATATAAAGTGAGCCATGACTTCAGCTATTATAAAAATAAAATGTATGCAGCCATTAAGAATGAAATGTTAGAAAGAAAGAAGGGGAAAAGCAGAAAGGCAACAGGGGAAAAAGAGGGGAAAGGGAAAATATGGAAAATGATAAATGAACCTGCTGTAAATAGGGAGGGAGGGTGCAGAGGGGAGGGGGGGAGAGGGGGGAGAACCAAGATACATCATGTATAGGTACAGAATTAATGTAATGAATGTGACCATTGTATGTAGAATGCACCAATACATGTTCTTGGTTTAAAATAAAA
>PVJO010015870.1:0-43636 GCA_004026905.1 Hystrix cristata | reverse complement strand
CCTACCCCTATGTCTTCGAGGGTTCTTCCTATTCTATTCTCCAGTAAATTTAATGTTTCTGTTTTAATGTTTAGATCTTTGATCCACTTTGATTTGAGTTTAGTACATGGTGAGAGACATATATCTAGTTTTAATTTTCAACATGTGGTTAGCCAATTTTTCCAGTACCATTTGTTAAATAGGCTATCCTTCTTCCAGTGAGGGTGTTTGGCTTCTTTGTCAAAGATGAGGTATTTTAATGCTAACTTTTAGGCAAGTAAATGTTCATTTATTATTTATTTCAGGCAAATTATTGTGGTACACTGCAGAAGTATTTAGAGTAACTTCCTTGACCTCTTACACTAATGTTGGACTATGATACATTTTGTCATTATTATTTAAAATACCTTCTAGCCATTTACTTCAGGCACTATAAATGAGCAAATATCTTGGTTTGGCTCCCTGTGTACCAAGAAATTAGAGGGAAGATAGAGTCTGCTATGGTTTGGATAAGGTTTTAACCAAAGTTTGGATGAAGGGTTCATTGGTTGACATTCAAACCGTACTGCGAGGTATCAGTAAGACATAAATTTAATCCAACCACAGTGTTTTGAAGAGGGACTTTCGGGAAGTGCTTAGAATTTGATGAATTCATCAGGATGGTTCTCTTGTGATTGAATGTTAGAGATTTTATTAATTAAAAAAAAGAAGATTGGAAAAATGATGCGCTTTGAAATTATGATGAGTGGAATGAATCAGACACACAAGCTTAAATGTAGCACTTACCACCACCACCACCACCACAACAACAACAACAAAACCTTAGAAATAAAAGGGAGAGAGAGCAAGGGAAACACTGGCACACACTTCCTGTTTCCTGCCATAAGATGCCCTGCAGCTGCCTCAGGACTTTGGCCACAAGACTGCCCCCAACTGTGTCCCTAAAAATTGGGACCAGAACTGTCAAGTAAATTAGTCCCCTTTACTTTAAAAAGTTACACAGCTTCAGATATTTTGTTGTACTAATGAAAATAGACTAATGCAATGACTGATGGTGGGCAGGTATTGTAAGCAAGAATCACATTTTTGTTGTTAAATATCTCAGAGTTCATTCAGGTCAGTAGTCTCCGATGTGCAATTTAGCCTCAGCTAAGTAATACTAGAAAAAATAAAAAAATCCAATGTGACAGGATTAAGTTTTAATTTTATGTGTTTTGATATTACACTAAATAAAGTTGTAGTCTGTTAAAAATACCACGAATTTGATTCCTGGGGTTTTGCTTGTTTACGTGGCTTATTTCCATATGAATATGCTCTACTTTACAAATATTCACTATGTGGTCATTCCCATGTACAAGTAACAACTTAGAGCTTTTATTTATTTTATAAAATAATTTATTGAAACTATTTTAAATTAAAAAAAACTCACTCCATTTTAAATTGATGAATATATATATATATATATATATATATATATATATATATATATATATATGATAAGTGAAATGAATCGGGCACACAAGCTTAAATATAGCATTCACCACCACAATATATATAACAACATTTTATATATATATATATATGTGTGTGTGTGTATGTTACATAAACTGCACAAGCCTTTTGAATTTTTCTCATACAAGCTAATTAAATACTTAATATAGTAAAAACTCTTTTTTTCTCTTAATTATTTTCAGAATATGTATGTATTTTAAATTCTTCTTTATATAAAAGTAAAGTGACTTATAGATAGTTTCCTTATTTTTAAGTTCTTATGTTTTCTGGTTTCTTTTCAGGTTCTGGCTGTTTCCATTATTATACTCTCCGTTTGTATTTGATTTTCTTTGGTCATATGTCTCAAACTAACAATGAGGGAAAAAAAAATTAACCCATCTTTTGGTTAGAATAAGAGAAGACACATGTGGGTTTAGTTCTGGAAGAGTTTCTTTAGCTCAAATCTGAAAGTTTGAGAATATGGTCTCCCAAATACCCTTCTGCTACTCAATAGACAAAATATCAGTAACCCTCCACCTCTCCTCCTCCTCCTCCTCTTTACTTTCTTCTCTCTCCATCACAAGCCCACTATCCCTGCCTCCATCTCCCTGCCTCTCTCAAGGATCCATAAAATGATCCTAAAGGAAAAAAAAATAGTTTATTTATCTGGTTCATATACCAGTTATTACAAATATGAAAGAAAAAGTAAACTGAATGATTCATAAATATAGTTTACACAACTAATTCCTTTTGCATAATTAAGCTCATCCTTTTATTTAATTTTCCTGTTTGCTATTATACAGTATGTATAATCACAGTGCTGATGGATAGACCGCTATGAAGCTACCTGTATTTTCATAAGCTAAGTTTCCCATTTCATATATTAAAAAAAAAGAAATTTTCTCATTGTGTTGCTAATATCTGTACAATGTCTGATCCCTTTTACTCCTTCCTTCCCCATGTGTGGCACTGGTTTCCAGGTATTTAGAAAGCCCTGTCCTTTGCTTTCTAGGAAGCAATAAGACGGAGTGACACCCAGTTTTCCAGGGAACGCTGTGCTTCTACTAAACTCTACCCATTTTTCTTGTTTCACGAGCATCTCTGATAATTATATTTCTGTCTTATTTCATATAATTGGAGTATATTTCTTTAGCTCACATATCTGAATTAGCATCTCTAACATATTTCCTGATTTGCTTTAAATCTAAAATTCTAACTAGCGGTGAGAATTCGGTGACATTACAACGGCAGAGACTGGCTATACAAAGAAATTTCCACTTGCCACTGAAAACTCAAGAATGTACCTGAGATTTTCGTAAGTGTTAATTACTCTTTTCTCAGACCCTTGAAAACTTAAAATATATTTTCTAAAATATAGACATCTCCCTATGTATCGTGTGTGTAAAATAATTGAAAAGTTTTTGCCCACTGGGTGGGGGGGTCAGCAAAAATAATATGCATGGATGGACAGGGAAAATTGATAAAAGACTGCTTCTAAAGGCAGTTTTCAAGCCTAGCACTGCAAGGCCCCTGGAATAAACCTCATCTTAGCAAAGATCAAACCTGCAATAGCCAGTGATGTCCTGAGGGCTGAGAGGGCATCAGCTTTGGATACAGCTTGTTGCCTATTACTTGGATTGCCTCAATCCAGGTGCGTTAAACCTTTGTGAGCATTCTTGAGGGAATAAAAGTATTACACTTTTGAGACGGTGTAACTTCAAATGGAACTTTGATAAATGATACTCATATAAGCCTAGATAAAGATCCGTCCCCCTGCATACAAGCTGACAATTTGATTGCAGCAGTGCAGGTACATTCCTTGGCGAGGGATCTGCAAAGGCATCGTGCTCGGCTTTGCAGGAGGCCAAAAATTAAGAGCTGATGAAGTCAGGGACAGCTCAAAATCGCATATTGGCCAAGCTTACTAGTGCTGTGCGATGTCTCCGTAGACTCTAGAATGCGAGCAACAAGCTGCAGATAGGAACAAGAATTCATTTGTTCCCACTGGTTAATGAAACCCAAACACATGAAGACTGCTTTCTGAAGTGATTTGATTTGACACTCCACTTGGCACATAGAAGTTACTCCACTGATTGTTTTCAAAATGAAGGCTATTAGAGTTCTTTAATTTCCTCGAAGCAACTGAAATGACTCTTTCCTATTAAGGGTTCAGACTTTATAAATTAAGATGGAAGAAAGAAGAACCTGTAAGGACAGGCCCAGAAAATGCAACCCGCCCCTCACTTGCCTTGATGATTATGGGACTTATTATCCACACACAGGAGTGTAGTTCTAAGCCCAATACACTGATTGAAAGTGAATTTTGTTTTACGTCAACACAGTGATGCCAGTTCACAGTTGCTTCTAAGTACACTCTTTGATTTTTGTATATAGAAACTTAAGTGTATGCCACTTTGCAGCTAAGCAATCATTAATTTTTATTATAAAGTCTTTTATTAATGTCATTAATGGCATGAACAAGGAGTATTTGTTGCCCACATGCTTATTATGCTTTGGAATTTTCCTGTAGCTACTAAATAGATATTTTTAAAACATACAAAGAATTTCTCAGTTTACAGTGGTTTTGAAATATAAATGAATAAAAATTACAGGGAATTTGCTTCCAAGTTATAATTTAACAAGATCTACAACTATGTGAGCTTCTATCACTTTGTCTTTCTCAATATTCATGGTTATATTATAATTTCTTCCAATAAACATATGTGTGATTATATATGTGTGCATATAGATGTTTCCTGGCATCTGTGCACATAGAATGTTTTGCTACTATTTTATTTAAATTAAAATTAAAATTAAAAATATCAAATATCCAAAACATAAGGAAAATAATAAATTATGTTACCTACCCACAATTCTGTCACCTGTCATTCATGTAATTTCTATTTTTATGAACCTAATTACATATCATAATAGTATTAAATAACCTAAATGTATATTTTAAAATAATTTAGTAATATTACATATCACTTAGCTGTTTAGAATTACATTCATTTTATTTTCTCCTTATTTTTATTAGTCCATGTTTGTGTTACATAATAATTGCATTTGTTGTAGTGACTTGGCACACGTACATAACAAATCTCAATTCTTCTTTTATCTCCTTACCTTCCCCTTGCTCCATCTCTTGATCCTCCTTCCCATTAGAAAACTGTGAAGAAATAAGAGATTTCCTATTATCAACCTTTCCTTTTAACTATCTTTATCTTGCTCTTTATTTATATTTTTGCTTTTTCTTGTAAAAGAAACCATGCAGTATTTAAGAATGTGTGCCTGATTTATTTCACTTAATATTGTGGTATCAAAGTGCATCTGTTTCCCTACAAATAATTCAAGTTTGACTTCTTTATGACAGAATAGTACACCACTGTGTAAATACTACATTTTCTTTAATCCAAATTTATTTTAACTCACACATAAAATATAACTGTTCATATTTATGTAAAATATGCATGTAACAAAATGTGCATGTAACAAAAATATGTAGTTTTGTTACATGCAATTTAAATCAAGTACATGTATGAACTCAAATATTTATCATTTCTTTATGGGGAAAACATCAAAATCCTGCTTTCTAGCTTTTCGCAATGCACAGTACATTGTTATCAGGAGCTACATTATTGTGCAATGGCAGGAAATGCTTCTTCTTGCTCTCTAAACTGTATTATTAGCCATTGATCAACTTCTTTCCATCCTTGCTTTGACTCTCATCTCCAGAGCCTTTTACACCAAACCTTTACAAGCTCCACCATTTTACATTTCACACATGAATGAGATCATATGGTACTTGCCTTCTGGCGGTACCATTATTTTACTTAACATGATGATCTCCAGTTCCACTCATATCATGGCAAATGAGAGAATTTTGTTCTTCTATGAGTGAATTGCATTCCGTTGTGTATATGTAGCACATATTTTTTTTACCTCCTCGTCAGTTGATTGAGCCATAGTTGTTTCCATTTCTTTCCTATTGTGAATAGTGTTATGTGGGGGTAGATGATATACCCAGTAGTAGGATTCCTGGATCTTACTGTAATTCCATTTTTAATTTTTATGAGGGGGGTTCTGGGGATCAAACTCAGAGCCTAGTGCTTGCTAGGCAAGTGCTCTACTCCTGAGCTAAATCCCCAAGCCCTCTATTTTTAATTTTTTTTAAGAATCTCCGTACTGCTTTCCATCATATCTGTAGTAATTTACATTCCTATCGACAGCTTGCAATCATTCTCTTTTTTCCATCTCTTCATCAATAATTCTTGCCTTTACGTTTTTGATAATGGCTATTCTTACTAGAATAAGATGATACCTTACTGTGGTTTTGATTTCAATTTCCATTCTGATTAGTGGTGTTGAGCATTTTCTCATATATTTGCTGACCATGTATCTTCTATTGAGCAGTATCTAACTCTATTCCCCCCTTTTTAATGGGTCTGCTATCTTTGATTTGTTCATTTATATATGCTTTTGTGTGTTGAAGTTTTTGAGTTCCCTTTGTGTTCTGGAAATTAATCTCTTTTCAGAAATAGTGCACAATTTTTTCCTGTTGTGTAAATTGTCTCTTCATTGTTCTGCTTGTAGCCTTGAATTCACATGAGGTTTTTAATTTGATATAGTCCAAATTATTAATTTTTGCTTTTTTTCCTCCATATCAATTCTTTGTACTTGCCTAAAAGCCATCCTTTACTTCTTACTTCCCTATTTCTCTTCCTCCTCACATTTTCCCAAAATGTAATTCCAGGTTTTCTCCCACAAGCCCCAAATCATTTTTGTAAAATTTCCCCAGTGCTCCAAAGATGGAATTATTTCTTTCAGACACTCTTTCTATGTCTTCACAAACACTTTTTATTGCTTAACCTTCCTGATTAATCTCACAATAATTTTATGGGCATGTACCCCAGGAATACATAAGGAGCTCTTGACATTGCTACATTTTTATTAATTAACACTTTTTCATTACTCTACTTATGAATTTGAAGGAGATGTGATTCAGGCCAAACACACTTTTTTGTAACTGACTACACCCATGCTTATATTCAAATTTCTTTAGCTCCAGATCTGCACTAGTATGTGTTAACATTGCGGGTTTGATGTGCAATACACAACGCAAATACAATGTGTCCAAAATTGAACAAAATATGCAAAGAAAACCCATCTTCATGCCCTGACTGGATTATAATCATGATTTCCTAATATCGCATCTTCTGTCATCAATCCCCAGCTTTTCATTTATTCTTAAAGCAACCAGAGTAAACATTTTAAAATAAAAATCTACATATTACAATCAATAATTTTCTGAGACTGCGAGTTCATAGGAAACAGGATTTTTAGGAGGAAGATAATATCCCAGCCAAACCAGGACCGAAACGATGTTACTTCTCTGTTGAAAAAAACCACCAGAGTGCATTCTTCTGACCAGCGCTATGTCAGAGTTCTTTGAAAGTGCCATCCCCCTCCCCAACTTTATTTTTTGCCTTTCTCCCCATTTGTGTTTGGCCAACCTCTCCACAAAATCTAAATTCATAATGTATTATTCAGATAACAAGTTTTAGTGAACAGCCTGAGCATCCTGGGACAAACACAAAAATCTCCAGGGCAATGATTTGCAAGCAAAATTCTCCTCCACCATGTTCCTACCCATACTGGACACGGGGAGAAGTCTGGGAGCTTTTTTTAGGCTTTTGCGATTCAAGGAGTGGGTGCTCTGGGCATGCAGAAGGGAGAAGCCTGAGATGCGGATAACACACACTGTACGATTCTCCTGGAGAAGGATCCAGCCCATGATAACCTCAGTGCTGACAAGCATCCTAAGAGACGAAATGTACAAAGAGAAATGTGTTGTGGAGAAAATACAAAGCGTCTCTGAAGCATACTCGTTACCTCTTTTTACTTGTTCATATGTTGATTAGTCCACCCCCCCACCTTTATATTTGAATATAGAGAGAAAGAGTCTATTTTATCCAGAATTGTCAGTCTTAGACTAGCGAGTGCCAAAATCCAGGTACTTAATAAATATTCATTGAATATATAAATGAAAATAAAATATGACAGTGTTTAGTGGAAAGTCACCAATTTACAAAGAAGCAAATAACATATTTTTTCTTCTATACTTAATAAGAGACTACATATATTCATCATTATTAAGAGTTTGGGCTATTTGTAGCAGTAAAGCACAGTGAATAAAATATTCCATATAAATAATTTCACAAAATACCATTTTAAATTCTATACCCATGGATTTAGTAAAAAAAAAAAAAAAAATAAAAGGATAAGGACAAGTGAATACATGAACAATAATTAATATATTAATAAATACATATGAAAAAGTAAATCAAAACTATAAATCCAAATCTTTTTCTTAAATTTTCAGTTCTTAGAGTTGCCTACCTTTTTGTGTAGTGTTCTATTTTGTTGTAATTATAAATTCTCATTCCTTTATACAAGAAATACTACAGTAAATTTTGTGCGTCCTTTAGTACTTTCCCCCAATGATAACATGTTACAAAACTGCAAGGAAATGTGATGAGCAGAATATTTTGATACAGATGTGATACCAAACATTTCTGTCACCTCCATGGTCCTTCCTGATGCTATACTAGCTTCTCACCTGAGCCCGACACTGTAATACCTGGTAATTTTTTTTTTTTTTTTTTTTTTTTTTTGGTGCTGGGGATCGAACTCAGGGCCTTGTGCTTGCTAGGCATGCACTCTAACCACTGAGCTAAATCCCCAGGCCCACTGATGTATCTTTTTGCAAGTTCTGTGATTTCATCATTTTAAAACTAAAAATGATTAATGGAATCTAAAATGTTTTTACACTTGGGTTTAAAAATATCACTCACTGTAATTCTCTGCTGTTTCATCAATGCTATAGTATCTATTGATAATTTAGATCATTGGATTTCTCTGTAATATTCCCAATTCCATGATAAGGATAAAAGCACATCGTGTCTAATGGTTCAGTCATTGCCAAGCAGCTGCCCTTTTCAGTTTTAAGCTGTTGCACCTTAGGCAGCTAAGAATATTCATTTTCAGGTTTTTATTTGATATTATAATTTCCTTTGGTGCAAATGATTATGAATGTAATCTCTTGGCTATGTAGCAGTTATATTTTTTGTTTGTTTGCTTTAAAAAACAAAACTGCCTTCCAGAGTGTTTGTAGAATTTCGGTAGGAGTTGTCTTTTTGCTGAGATCCTCAACAACTGTCTGTGTTGTGAATGGATTTTGTTTCAATCTTCCTGATAGTTGTACAGCGATTATTTTGTTCACATTTTAGTGTATGGTCCCTAAAAGTCTGGTATAGAATTAGTTTTCCTTTTTAACATCAAATTTCTCCATTGAAACCAGTTGGTCTGTGAGATATCTGTTAGGTGGAAGTTTCAAATTACATATTCGATTTCTTTAGTATTTAGAATAGTATTCAAATATATGTGCTATTTTGGATGAGAGGTGGCAGATTATGTTTTTCAAGAAAATGGTCCATTGCATCCATGTTTACAAATGCACATAGAATTATTTGTTACATTTCCATATAGTTATTCTAGTGTCTTCCTGTTCTGGGGGATATGCCATTTCATTCATGAAATGAATAAATTGTGTTTCCTCATTCTTAATTTTTCTCTCTGTCTCTCTGTCTCTCTTTCTCTCTCTTTTTCTCTCTCTCTCTCTCTGATCCAATTTTCTAGAGTTTTCTAGAGTTATGTTTATCTTTTGAAAGAATGTCCTCTTTCCCATGTGCATTTTTATTTTTTTTTCTGTTTTAGATTTCATTTATTTATTCTCACATGTATATTATGTTTCTTCTTTCACTTGTTTTGGGTTTACTTTTTTCTAATTTTTTGTGGAGAGAATTCAGGTGATCGATTTGATACTTTGAAACATTTTATATTACATTTGTGAGTGATACAAATCTTGCTCTGCACTATTGTAAATCAGCTTTGATATGTTGTTAGTTCAATTTAAATTACTTAGTACTAGACAATTCTCCTTCAAACAGTGAATTAGCTATAAATGTGTTGTTTTGTTCATATATGAGGAGATTTTGCCATTTTTTATTCTGTTACTGATTATAAGATTGACACAAATGTGACAAGACAATGCATTATAATTTCAATTAATTTTACATTGGATGAGGTTTATCGTATGGCACAGAATGTGATCTCCCTGGTTACATGCTCCATGTCACTTGACAAGGATGTTAATCCCAGTGGTTTTGCATTCCGTGTTCAATAGATATGACTTAGATCCTGTTCGTGTACCTTGATACATGTACATCACACATTTTAATTCCTGCTTTTATCCCCTTTCCCTCCCGCCCCTCCCCCATCTTCTGATCCTGTCGCGTGGTTTCTGATGAGAAATCCATTCCTATCAGTTTTCTCACACGCATAAGGTAACATTTCCTTCTTGTTGCTGTCGAGATCTTTTTGCTGTCCTTTGCTGTCAAAAGCTTGACTATGGTGTGTTTATATGTGGATTTATTTGGGTTTATTCTGTTTGGAGCTTGCCTAGCTTAGCGATTCAGTAGGTTTAGGAAATTTTCAGCCATTATTTTTCTGAGTACTATCTCTTTTCATTCTGTGACTTTGATGACTTGAATTTTAGAACTCATATAAGAACTACAGGACCTTGGGGCTCTGTTCATTATTATTTCAATCTATGGTATTCTTCTTTTTCAGATCGCATAGTTGGTATTCTGTGTTTCAATTCACTGATCCTTTCCTCTGTCTTATCCATTTTTATGTAGCTATATCTATTCACTTTTACCACATACATTTCATTTCTTTGTTGAAATTTATTTCTTTGTTGAATTTGTTTTTATACGTTTTGAGTGTATCTATAATTGCTTGTTGAAAGAGTTTTGTAATGATTGCTTTAAAATCTTTTTCAGATGATTCCATCATCTTTTTCATCTTGGTGTGAATACTTACTGAGCTTTTGTTGTGTTTTGTTTTACTTTTCAATTCAAGTGCAGATTTTCCTGATTTGTTTTGTTTGGTTACAGATAATTTTAGCTGAATTTCTTCAACTATTAAAAAATGAGAAGGCGTGTGTCCGCCTCAGTGATGTGAGCAGGCGGCTGCTTCTTTTCACGCATAGCTTAGGATTTTTGCTTGCCACTAGATCTATATTGGTTGGGTGGTCACCGAATGCTTCTTCACTACTCACCAGTATCCTTAAACAATAGCATAGTTTAAGGGATGGGCATGTCATCACTAGACAGTGATCAAGTCTCTGACTTCCCATGAGGCTTCCCTTGACATCATTCAATAGGGACAGAGGAGGAGTGTGAGCTCATCCCTATCCAAGGAGCAGAAACCCAGTTTCTCCCATAATGTCCACCGACACTGCAGACTGATGGATATGGCTTGATGACCTTGGCTAAGGACAGTGCTCGAGCTCTCCACTTTGCCACAGCTTGGAAAAGATGGTTGGGACATCTTGCTGAGTCTGGCAAGAACACAGGTACAGGGGCCCCAGTCAAACATCCTTGGCATTGGTGGGTCTAGGGAAGAGCTTTGTTGTGTTGTCTATAATGTTTTGCTGAAGTACAGTAGTTTTTATCTCAAATCTTTCTGTTTTCATAGGCTGAGTCTTTCTTAGTCCTTTGGACAGAAAGTCCTGACTGTGTTTGGGCTTATTTTCTATATCCATTGGCATTTCCGGGACACTAGCTTCTTCAGCTCCTTATACAGGACGTATGAGACAAAAAAATAAAACCATAGGACGTGATATTTGCGTTCTCAGATTCTGAAGATCTGGGATTATACGCTTTCCTTTACACCTTTCAGAGTCATCTGTATTTGTTTCATGTAGAGTATCCTTGATTTTTAAATCAAGGATAAATTGCAAGAGGAATAAGGACCTAAATCTCTCCTCCATCATTCTGGAATTTGGCACCTTATTGAGTTAAACTGACATAACTTGAAGACTTCAGTGTGACAAAATCCTCAATCGTTGTATACATCAGAAAACCCCAAACAGTGAAGTTTATTATCCTGTAACTTATCAAGCATAAAAAGTAAGAAAAATTAAATTTTTTTTCTGTTACCATCCCGCTCATTTAAAATTGAAAGTGACAATACTTAAATGTGATTGTAGACTTTGACTAGAGTCAGTTATCATTGCATAGATCCAGACGTTCATGATTCTTTCTTCGTTCTGTCATTTTTTGATTTTTTATGTTAGCCATGTAATATGAACACACATAGATTAATACCTATAAGAAAGCTATTAGTCTCATAATTCTGGATCCCGAAGTCAGAGGAAAGAAGGCTGGCATCCAGTGTCTCTTAGTATATAAGAAATGTGCATTCTTAGAAAAGACGTTTATGTTCCACTGGGAAACTGTAGATTAATTTGTTTCTTTGTTAAGATTCTGGTATCACGGCACAGTATTTTCAGACCCGAGTTTTAGTTATTCTTTCTGTGATTTAAATCAGAATTGTCATGCACACTATGATCTGTCTTTTAAAACATGCCAAAAATAATTGTCTTTAGCATTATTTAAGTTATTAATAAAATGATTGATATATGTCCAACCCACACAATTTTCATGCACAATAAATGACATATATTCACAATCATTGTAAGGCATACATAAAATTAGAAAATTGAACATTTTTTGTGACACTTGGGATTGAACCAAGTCTGTGTACACGCTAAGAATTTGCTCTTCCATTGAGTTATTCTTTCAGTCCTAAATTGTGATACTGAACCAACACTTAATTTCAGTAACTTTGACTATGTTTTGTGATCCTTATACATACAGTATATTTACTCATATCTATATTTCTTTTCTCTGAAAATGGGTCTTAATTGTGTCTGGATTCATTAATTAGCAAAAATTAATCATTTATATATATATATATGTGTGTGTGTGTGTGTGTGTGTGTGTGTGTGTGTATTTATTTTTTTCCTTTTTTTTTCCTTTACGTTGCTTTTTAGAGATTTATCATAGTGGTAAGAAATGTGGTAGAGTGAGAAGGCACAAAAGAACTCTCTGTCCCTACTACTATGCAGCCTTCCATTCAAAAGAAATTATCTGTGAAATCAGAATTTTATCATATTCATTTTTTCACTGTACGTCCAGCCAATAGTCTAGTCAAGATATTTGTAGAGACCATTTAATTTAACAAGATATCTACTCAAAAGAATTCATTTTGGTACAAAATTTCTACATACAATATATAGTTTATTAACTGTAATATATATTCTTTTGCCAATATTTTATTTTGAATGGGCCTGCTTTGGTGGAAGTATGAATTACATATCTCCTTTAAATTGAGTTTAGTTTGAAAATCATCTGAGAAATACTCCAGAAGATAACTGGTACAAGTATTACTTCATTTATGATTGTAGCTGACACCTTGTAACATGGGCATTCATCACTATAGTAATTCTGGGGTCACATCATAGTTGAAAGTATAGTTGTATTTATAAATGCCTTGAAATTAGTAAAAGAAAAATGAGGCACAGTCTTTCAATGGGTATGGAAACTACCTTATAGCAAAAAGAATTTCAGCTAGGTTTATTATTTCCTTAAAATATGAGGGGTGGAGATGGGAAGGAAGCAGAAGTAAGCCATTGAGATGGCTTATGTGTATGTACTAATTCCCCATGATGACTATGTTTATTTTGTGTCAAAAATGTATAATAATAAACAGGAGGAAATTCTAAATGTAGAAAAAATCCTTAAAAATGGCTTAAAGTGATATCATAAAATATATAAAATAATTAGAAAATAAGAAAACTGCCAATAATGTAGAAGTCTTTCTAGCTGTAAAATATGCAAATAACTAAACAATTACATCTATATAATTAACCAGAAAATCCTCTGAGTTACCAAGGAAAATAATTTTCATTTTCATTACTCAATGGGAAGGAACATCTGAGACTTCAGATGGTGACTAAGGGTGACTTTGTCCTAATTCATGAAAATCAGCACAGCATATTCCAAAATGATCAAATTAAAAAGAGCCCAGGGAGTACCCATGATGAAGAAAGGCGACTGCAATTAAAACTTGTGTTATTTAGACATTGTTTTTGACACCATAAGCATCGCCATGTGCTCTGCAAGCTGTAGCGTGCCCTCAAGGAGGTCATATGGATAACGAGATAAGTTTTTTGCTCTCTATTATGTTGATGCCGTGGGACAGATTTACTTGGAATAAAAAGAAATTCCAAAATACCAAGGAGGAAAATGTCAAACTGGAGTGATACTAGTATCAAAGTTCTAATATAGTATACCATGATTAATTATATTTTGCCTTAAATATTCTAATTTTACTTTTTTTTTAATCCTGGTATTTGTTTATGTGTTTTATTAATGGAGAATTTGGAACCTTGAGGCTTTAAGATAGAATTCTCATTACATTCTCTCTTCACCAATGAAGATGTTGTTAAAGAGATTTATTGACAGGCAGGAACTGTCTATCAAAGTGTGCATTTGGAATGAGAATTCCTTAATGGCCTACTCTAAGCTTAAACATTGTAAACTGAATTTTATAGATTTGTAGGGTAAATGAGTCTGAATAAGGCTAGAGAGCTAATGTACATGATAAGAAATTAATAATAAGCATTGTACACTGGGAATTTGTTAAAACAGATTCTAGATGTACTTATTAAAGAAAGGAAGGAAAAAAGGGAGCTATGTAAAATGATGGCTAGCTTAATTTACTTGCATGCAGTTGTTCCATCACTATCTAAAGTAACATGATATCACATTTCAACACTATGTTTATACAGTAAAATTCTAAATTGAGATTTATCAGTTAGGTTTCATAGCTTACTCATTTTGTACCTTAAATAACCAAAAATATCCAGTTTTTATCCGAAAGTTTCTCTGTTTTTTGTTTGTTTGTTTGTTTGTTTTTTTGTTTGGTTCTGGGGATCAAACTCAGGCCCTTGTGCCTGCGAGGCAAGCACTCTAACCACTGAGCTAAATCTCTAGCCCATTTCTCTGTTTTATACTTTTCATTTTATCCCTGTATTTTTGAATCCTTAAACACACACAACTTTTATTGTTCATGTTGTATTAATCCTCTGTATGTTTTGGAATTCCAAAACATGGATATTCTTGTTTCCTTTATGAACCTAAATGGTTTGCACATTTTCAGAGAACAATGAGAGGTTTTGAATATTGTCTTAGTAACCGGCACTATATTTTTAATGCTGACCTGAATATTTTATATAAGGTGGTCTTTATATGTGAATTATGATGTAACACTATATACTTAGTTAGTTGAGTGGTTTTCATCCTTCTCAGTATTGAATATGTTCATATAATATTGCATAATTGAACAACATTCTCTATACATGCTTTTCTTTCATTTGGGAAATGATCTTTTAAATGCATGAATTTTGAAATTATAAACCTTCCTATAAGCTATACAGTGGCCCTCCCAGAATGTCCACATCCTAGTTCCCTGAACTTGTGAAGTTACCTCAAATGGAAAAGGGGCTTAAATACATGTGATCAAGTTAAAGAACTTGAGTTGGAGATATTGCCCAGGATTAGTTGATAGAATTGGGAAAGAGTTTGCAATATAATTTACAAGAATTGGACATTTATGTATGAATAAATGGTTTTTAGTACTGTTACAGTTTACAGGTAGATGCCCTCCAAAGCCTCATGCACTCATAGGTGGGGCTTTTCAGAGGTGGATGGATCATGGATGTGTAAATATGGAATAGGGTTTTTGATACTGGGATTAAGAGCATGGATAATGGAAGCCACCCCTGGGTGTGGGTGGTATGACCCAAAAACCTGACAGGCTACATGTAATAAAAGGGAAAGAAAGAATTACGGATTTAGCTCAGTGATTAGAGTGCTTGCCTACCAAGTACTCTGTGTTTGATCTCCAGCAGTAAATAAATAAATAAATAAATAAATAAATAAATAAATAAATAAAGGAAAGCTAGAATTCAGGGTGCTGTTTCTGCCATTTGCTGTTTTACTGTCTCCTGCCTGCTGTGCCATGGACTGTTTCTCCCTGTGATGCCCCACTGCCATGCTGCTCTGCCTTGGAGCCAGCTAACTCTGAAACTTACAAACTGTGATCCGAGATAAATCTTTCCCTGTTTAGTTTGTCAGTGTCAGATATTTTGTCTCAGCAAGAAAAGTAATTAAGATGAGTACATTTACAGATTGGCACAACCATAAATATAGTTTTAGAACAAATTTATCACCTCCAAGGAGATGTCATGCCCATCCTCAGTATTTTGAATGAAAACATAGCATAACTCAAATAGTGGAGGTGACAACTCCTGGAGGTATTTGGTGAAAATAGTATAGTCCTCTTTTTGCTAGCAATGTAGTAGAGATGGCCATTCAGCTGAGGGTGGGAAAATGGGTATGGTCCTGTGTAATTTACACTCATAATCGTCCATGTAAAACTTGGACTAAAATAAGAATACATTCAGTTTAACCTCAAAAGAGTAATTTATACATCTCTTACTGCTTTTTCTTCAAAATAATTTAAAATACAGGCAGGAAAATATATGGATATTAAAATTTCACTATGAAGTACAGTTGTGATTTAAGCCAATGCTTTACACCATGGTGACCCATATTAGTTTCAAGGGGTGTAACAGAAGTTTGTCACCAAGATTCTGAAAATAAATGTGAAGGTGGACTTGTTATTACAATTTTAAATGAGTTCAACATATCAATCAACTAACTGTTCCAGAAAAACATATTTTTGTATCATAAGTAGAATTATTTGTGCTAATTTATCTTACCAGGGCACAATAATGAAGTAAAATTACTCATCTGACACTTATAGGTTCAACTTTCTATGTGTTTGACACTAAACTAGGTACTTGGAATACATCAAAGAGATTAAATCCCCTTCACTCATAGCCTCAGACCTGTTGGATCCCTTGCTCTAAGTTCCTTGAAACAGACTCACAAGGAGGTGAGAAAGGCCAGAGGCGCTATCCCACAACTGGAGTTTAGTCAAATGAGTTTTAAAGAAAATGCAGACTATGGGTTTCAGAAATATTTGGTGTAACAATTACTCCAGTATATTTTTGCAGACACTGCTTGGAGATTTCCCAGAGCTGAAAGAGAGATTTCTCAACAGCAAAGTGGGACGGGGTAGTAACCCTTTACAGTAGCTTAAAATCCTTTCGTGAAGTCTCACATTCGGGACTCACATTCTCTTTGGAGAAATATTTTCAATCAGCTTTATCACATAGAGCTGGAGTGATCAAGGATTCAAAAGCCTCCTCTTTGAATCTACTCAGACACCAAGTTCTCCTCAGTATACAGTATATTTTGGATGAAAATAGCATTGTAAGAACCACAGAAATTTTAATTGAAAAATTATATTTTCACATGTAATATTTAAACACTGGTAAAGATTTTAAATCTGTAAAATATTTAGTGCTGAGAGAGCATGCATTTAATCTTTGTCACGATTTTATTCCTAGTATTTAGCACAGTGTCTGAAGTAGCATACTTGATAATACTTTAAAAGCATGATACTTATTTAGCTTGTAGGTAGAAAATATAGATATCTCACTCATTTGCCCACAGGATTCAGCGTTATAATCACTGCAATTTATTGAGGACAAAAGGTGTGCTAAAAATAGTAAGTGACTTGCATCCCTATTTAATTTCTATGATGTATCATTAGCTTCATTTTCCAAATTTGATTATTAAAAAGACTCAGAGAGGTAAAATAACTTTCCTGGTGTCACACAGATGCTTGTTTTTAGAATATAGGTTATTTCAAAATCCCAGTGTGGCAGAAACAATGCATTTTATCCAGCTGATTGCTTTTGTATCCATCCCATCTCATTTCTCTACTCCTCCTCCCTATTCTCTCTTCTCTCCTCTCCCCTCCCCTCTCTTTCCCTCCTCATCTCTCTCTGTCTCTCTCTCTCTGTCTTCTCTCTCTCTCTCTCTCTCTCTCTCAACACTGTGGTAAAGTATATACATGTGATGTCAGGCACTTCCCTAGAAATCTGGCATTCATTATTACTCTAGGATGAAAAAAAAATAAATAAAATTTGACATGTGCTAAGGATTGTGCTGTCTGGTACTGATTCAAACATTATAAACTGATTATTGGGAGAGTGAGTGTTTAACAGGCTGCCCTGATAGGGGCAAAGGAAAACATTTGTGTCAGAAGAGCATAAACAAAAGTATAAAGATATTAAAGACAGGACACACGGAGAATATCATAGCAGTTCAAGTGGCCAGATTGTACATGCACAAATGTTTTAGAATGTTAATTGGACCTTGTCTAGAAGGCAGAGGGAAGCTTTTGTGCAATTTATGCACTATACGAAATAATTTTCAGGCTCCTACACACACACACACACACACACACACACACACACACACACACACACATATGATAACGAAAAAGAAAGAAAGAACTAAGGCAATGGTAACAAAGATGTAAAGGATCTAGCAGATGGGACAATTGTAAAGCAAGTGCTTGGATTTGGCAGTGAGCTGTACAATGTGGTAGAAGCATAATGCTTCCCTGGAGGGTTTGCTGCTCAACTCTGGAGAGACAGAGCGCAGCCGCAAACTGTCTGCAGCTGCGAGCTCCCTCGGGGTCCACACCTTTCCCCCAGGCTGGACCTTCCTGGGCCCAGTCTACCCGCTGTGACTGCGCCAGGCTGGCAAGTCAGTGAGAAGCTACTTACCAAGCACACTAGCTCAGGAGCTTTGTCTGAGACTTTATCCAGCCAGTATGAAAGTTCAGTTTCCCCCTGCCCTGTCCAATTCTTCTTTTCCTTCCTTTGATGCTTGGCAACACCAAAAGAAAAAATTCTGTGCTCCAGGCATCATCTCAGCCTCTGCCATGAGAGAACTCAACTTAGAACAACGAAGCTAGAATGAACCCTTAAACCGAAGCTTCATTCTCGAAATAGGAAATGATCAAGAGAGAAAAGGTGGAAAGGAGACATATTCAGTTTGAAATACCTTATTGGAGGGGCAGTGGAGTGACTTGACAAGTAGCTCCCGGACAGGACTGTGCTCAGGAGTAAACAACGGATGGAAATTTACGGTTAGAATTTTTAAATAATAAATCTAATATATCATTTAGGTTTTATGCATGTTGTAGATTTATTTTGGATCTCATTGTTTCATATTCCAAAAACAAGCTAAAACAAATTATTTTGTTCCAAGCATGAGCATACAGTATCTTTAGCTATCTGTTGTTTAGCTATTTAATATTTATAAATTGGCTCTCCTTGCAATTTGTAGTTTTCATGAGTTATTAAAGACACTGGGGGGGCTGGGGATTTAGCTCAGTGGGTAGAGTGCTTGCCTTGCAAGTACAAGTCCCTGAGTTCGATCCCCAGCAATCAGGGGAAAAAAAAAAAAAAAAAAGACAAACAAAATTCAAACCTAAGTCAGGAATCCACTCCCTCAGCAGCCCTTTCAGCATGCAGCATTCCCTAAGTCAAGCACCTTTCTTCATTGGCTAATTTATGCATAATTGACAAGGTGTCTCTGTTACTTGGTATGGAATTCTTGATGCTTCTTTGATGGGAAAGTGGTTACATTTAAAGAGACTTTCTTTTGGGGAGGGGATGGAACTCAGGGCCTTGTGCTTTGCTAGGCAAGTGTTCTACCACTGAGCTAAATTGCCAGCCCTTTAAAGGGATTTTCTACTCACATGTGTATTGATTGTTAGCTGTTACTTATGTCTCAAATTGATACTCAAGTCTAACTTGTATATTTAAATGAGAACAGTTAGTGATTATTCACATCCTCTCATTTATAGATGCAGGAAAAGATACAAGAAGGTTCATTTCTTCACCTTCATTTCTCCTATATGTGGATTTGAATTCTGAATGTCATCATCAGACTTCTCTACTTCCAATTTCATCCTTTTATGCTGTTTTGATTTCACGTTTCATTAGTTAAAGACTACTGGATTTGTGCCAAGTAAATGACATATACCAGTGTGACTTTGAAGTTGGACTTGAAAATGCATAACAAGAGAACCATCTACTACCATAAGAAAAGAAAAAAAAAAAAGAAAAAGAAAAACCTAATACACATACACCCACACACTCATACAATGCAACCTTTTCTTTCAAATAAAAGGAGCAATGGAAAAACTGTTCCTTTAAGGAGCACTGCATAGTCAGATATTTGACTGAAAGTATTAACATAAACAATTCTGTGCTCTTACACAGAGTGAAACTGACGAAGATGTTCAGTTGAAAGCAGGATGGTCATGTGTCCTGCTTTGCCGAGGACAGCCCAGACTTTTGCTGACTGTGCTCACACACTGACTGATAGCTGCTTTAGCTCTTCATGCCACCCTGGTTTGTGCATTGAATCATATGGCCTCTTTAGTTGCTGCTCTGATTTTTTTATTTGGTTTTTGAAAAAGGGTCTCACTCTGTCACCTAGCCCGGGTTTGAACTTGCCTTGTGGCCCCGGCTGGACTTGAATTCAGAATCCCACTGTCTCAGTTGCTTGAATGCCAGGATTATAAGCCTGCATCCTACTCCAGGGAGTATTTCTATAGTACTTAATAATTTAGCTTTATCAATATTCTCATTAACTTTTGACCTGACATAAACCTTCTATTGAGTACTTCTTATCTGTAAGTCACATATTTAAAACTAGAAGAACATAGTGGTTTGAATACTTTAGTGTTATAAAATATTGACTGTAAGTCATTTTTGAAAAAATATTCAATTCATTTAGGAGTAATAAGATCTTAGTATATGTCTAATCCTGATTCTCGTGTCATCTCTATCACATGATAAAATAATCCCTGACGCACGATGCTCAGCAAAGTTGATAACTTCCTATGAAGTTTTGATAAGATAGACGACAGCGCTCACTTTCAAACTCTCAGATGATATGGTTGGACATGGCAGAAATATTGTCTACTAAGATCTAAAACTTTACACACCTGAAACATAATCAGTAAAAATCTGAGTTTGGTGGGAGAAATCTCTTCAAAATGCCTGTGTTTCTCAGAGTATTTGGAAATGAAGATATTAGTGATGATAACATTTCATGGCTTGGTTTATAGAGATATTAAGTATATTCTATTCCAAGTTGAGTGGTGTATTATAATGGTAAAAATTTTTTTAAACGCTGCATTGGAACTATAAACTCTGTCAAGTGTTCTGTGGCTGTAGTTTTTGAGGTTATCAAAATAATTTAAATAGAGTTGTTTGTAATTTAGATATAATCAATAAACTAATATGATACATTTTCAATAAATTGAAATTTATACCTAAACAGTTAGAAGTTTGTCATTGCAAAGCCAAGGCCAAATGTGTTAGTCCATTTTCTGTTACTATGACAAAGGCCCAAGGTAGGCTAACTTCATATGGAAAGTAAGTTAGCTTAGCTCAGAGTTCTAGAGATTCGATGGTGTGGTGACAGAATTAGCTTGGCTCTTGTGAGGCCCTCATGTGGATGGAAATGATGGTCGCAAGAGTAGAAGAAGAGATTACATTAAAGCTAAAAGCCAGAGAGTCATTCAGGGATTGGACTCCTCTCCTAATGACTCTCCCTAAGGGGTGCTCAGATCTCAGAAAGTCACTTTAGCCCTTCGGAAGGCAGCTAAGCCAGTGGCACCAGCTGCACCCTCCAAGGCCTCCTCTTAGTTTCCCACTGTATTAGTTAGATGATTCTAGAGTCAGTGGTTTGCAAGGGAGCAGGCTTAATACAGGACAATTACAAGCTAGAACATTCACACACAAGCCAAATGCCGTAAGAGTACAGAACGTCTATCTATGCACTGGAGACCCGAAAGATCCAATCAAGGTTTGGGAGCCCATGTCACTGTCTCATGTAAGTCAGTGCCTGCACTAAAAAGCTAGAGAAATCTATACTGGATCCAGACTATGACTCTCACTGAGGAGGTGAAGACGAGAGCTCCCCCAAAGCAAAGGGCAGTCATCCTCAATGACAGCAAGGCCGCGAACTCCTTCTTCAATGAGAACAAGCAAGTCCCCTTCCAGAGAACCAGCCGCAGCAGAGCTTCTCCTGGGAAACAGGCAGGCCCTATCTTCTGCTCCTGTTCTCCTTTATGTTGTGTTAGCAGTAATCTTCAGGTGGATCTTCTACTCCCAGAACCATACCAGCTCAGTCCAGCTGGGTGTTCCTGCTCAAATTGACCGTATCAGTCCACCACACCCACTACCTCTCAACACTGCCACCTTTGGGATCATGCTCCAACACAGAAAGCCTCAGGGCCAGCCCTCCTCTGCAGCAAGCACCTACTGGGCGTTTTCTACTTTTAATTGTTCCATAAAGTCATTAAAAAGAAAATATGTTTTGTAATCTTTAAGTTTTTCTTACTCAAAAGGATGTTATACTGTCATAACATTTTGACATTTAGATCAACCTTACTATCTTGTGCTTGTAAGGATTTCCAGAAGTCTACCAACTGGGACATTTACGTGAGCAAAGTTTATCTGGTTCCCGACCGCTGGATTTTGGGTTTCCTCTTGTCTAGATGTAGACATTACTGAGGAACCTGTGCTTGGGTGGATGTCACTGCTCTGGGAGCTCCCCTCATTCTTCTCAAGATTCCACATGTTCCAACGATGTCAGCGTCGATATGAATAATTCCAAAGTGTTTAACTTCTAAAATCGAGAGTTACAATCCTCAACTCTGTCTCTGACTTCTTCATCAGGATTCTCTGAAAACAGTTTCAAACATACCAGATCCAAATTCAGTATCACTTCCCAGGAAAGTGTCTATTTCATCTTCCCCAATTATACGTTCTCCTAGAACTACCCACCCGGAAGACCAAGATGGCATTTTCTTATATCATATATATATATATATATATATATATATAGTACTCGACTACTAACTCACACAAAGTAAGTTTACACAGCCTCCGGTCTAAATGTTTCTCTGATTTCTAATTTCTTGACACATATACTAATGTGACTTTATGAGTATTTGTGTGTCTGTTGACACATGTTCAATCTACAGTACATTGGCACCTCAGTCCACGAACACTTTATTTGTGAACGATCCGGTTTGCAGCCAGAAGCATTTGGCAACATTTTGTTTTTGACCATGAACTCTGCATCGGGTGACCAAGAGGACCACGACCATCTTTTCTGCAAGAACATCAATGTGACCATCTTTTCCAGAATCATGGAAACTGAGGTCCCACTGTATATAGCATTTTGTGTACTTCTTTTCTGCTTTATTTTTTATGCATTCTTTATCCCATTTCATTGTCTAGACACTGTCTAAATTGAATTTGCTTTTTACAAACTCAATCTCAATATTTACATTTGTCATCTAAATCTCAATTTTTTTCTATTTTCTGTTTCTATTATTTGATAATAAGTTACTTTTATGTAAATGAGTTCAATGGCTGAATGAAACATGTTTGTTTTTGTTTGTTTTAATAAAGTTTTAAATTACAATTTCTATAAAATTTATGGTGTCACCCAAACCTTTATATTTCACTTTAACTTTGCAGTATATATTTTGTTGTTAGATGAGATTTTGTTGACTAAATGCTTCTTATTATCCTATTTTGTTTCAGAGCGATGCCAGTGTTGGCTATGACATTGTCATGTTCCCCACTCTGCAAAATGATTTTTTGAATAAGTGGACAAATGATTTTCTTTGTTTTGATTGAAAGTCTTTTGAGGACAAAAGTAATACTTCACAGGTCATAAGAGCCACCACATTTCAGCATCTGCCTCAGACGTTTTCAGCACCGTTGGGTAGAATTTACATAGTTATTTACAAAAATTTTGTTCACTAAAGACTTATTGCTGAGCATAGTCCCTAACACGATGGGAAAAATTTATGAAATTCAAAATTTTTTTTAAGATTTTTAACTACAATTATGAATGTATCATTTTATCAATTTACAGACAAAGTTAACAGTGTCAAAAATAATGTCATTCCTAAGTAAAATATTAATCTATTTTAATGCTTTTGCCATATAAAAGGCATTATGTAAATATTATATAATTGGATATATAAAAATAATTGGATATATCTACATTTAAACTTTAATTATACACCTTGGGAAAATACTGTTAACATATGATGGAAATTGATAAAGTGAAGAATGCTGTTATTGCTGTACATCAGAACACCACTAGGCCTATTTAAAAAGTGAACATAGTGTGTACATGACCGCTATGGATTCTTTATGGAAACATTACACATACTAAATCCAAAATCAGTTTCTTGAAGGATGCACTCTTCCATTTAAGAAATATTTCATAGCATTTTGCAGCATTGAGATGAAATATACAGTACTGAGAATTGATCTTTATTGCACAGATTTAAAAAATGTGCAAGTACAAAATTATTATCATTCATGTTTGTCAACTGAAAAGTAGAGAAAGTTTGGGCTGGTAATCAGTTCTTTGAAAGTGACGGCTGTAATAACATGGTAGGAAATTCTCAGAGCAGTTCATGATTTTGAACTTCGGAAGGTATGGATTTAAGGGGAAATTTAATTTGGAGCCACAAATGGAAGAAACATCCACATTCCTGGGTTAATATTAGACAGTCATTTAAAAATTAAGAGGAATCAGTTAAAAGTTTTACACGGAGAAGAGGAACCAGTGCACGTATATCGTGGGATCAAAATAAATGTTGCTGCTGTACCTTCTCCATAGCTGAAGTGCACACCACAGACCCAGTGGCACCCACGCTTTCACTTTGTGGTTTCGGGCTGTCCACATCTTTAATGCAAATAGATGTGCCTTTTAGAGAATGCTATTTTTGTATGTAGTAACTTCATTTTCATCCAAATGTCATACCCTTCTGTTCTTATTCACTCTTGCTACTGTTATAAGTTATACAAGAATGAACTCAATCTACGTTAGTTCGAATGAATATATGTGCATTTTAAAACATCACACTACCCTCTCAGTCTATTACCATCCTTAGAATCTGTGCACTTCAGAGAAAGTCTGCTGTAAGCTGTAGTTAATTTGCTTAGGATTTACATTCTGCAAAGTGTGTGACTCTGCAAAGAAAGAGGAGGAAGAAATGCAATGAACGTTAAAAATATCCCTGTATTATCTCATACCACTAAAACAGCATTGTTTTTCATCTCACATTAGTAAATAAAGAAGGAAGAAAAGAAAAATGCCCTTCTCTCAACCAGCACAATATAGTTGCAGTAAGTAAAATATAAATAAAAATGTATCTGGCCCCAAACTGAAGAAAAGGCATAGAATGCTGACTTAGGACACAAAGTTATAGAAATGTATTCCTGGGACAAATATTAGAAATCAAATCCGGTAATCTCTATCACAACCAGAAACCCGAAGCTAAAGAGGTTCTGTGACTTGCTCACGTCCACGGAATTTATTCATGTCATACATGGCAAAACTCTCACATTTTCAAGTTCCTTTAAAGAAGTTTTTTTTTTGGGGATCATCCCATGCTACTTCTTGTACAATGCATGAAATGTAACCTAAATCCCAAACAATTTCTGGCGTGTCTTACCTTTTTTGAAAATAGCGATCGTTCACTGTGTCCCGCGTTACCCAGACTTAAAGCCAGTGTCCTGTTAGTGGACTGTTTGGCCCTTGGTGAACTGTTACAACGCTACCGTCTCCAACACCGCCTGCTCCTTCTCCAGTCCTCACTGATCCGCCCCACCGCATCGCCGTCCACATCATACGGTACACATATCTTCCACATCCCTACTCCTGCTATTCATACTTCTTTTCTGCACCCAAATGTTCACTTCTCAGACACAGACATGGTCTAGTAGCTCACTGTTTTTAGAAAGGCCTTCATTTGTATATCACGTGCAAAATGAATTTTTTTCCTGACTAACCTATTCTGTTCTATTCACGGCTGTATCCACATGTTCAAAGTCAGTGCACAGATAATAGCAAATCACCATAAATTTTATTGTTGAATTCTTATATGAGTGAGCAAAGAATTATTAATTTGGTCAAAAAACAGACTGTATAGGGTTAAAGGGTGTGTGAAACACATACTTCTCTATTCGTGCACTAAAGAGTATGTATTGATATGCTGGAGAAACATGAATAAAATATTGCAATATCTATAACCTTATTGTTCGCTGCTTTCAGTAAATTAGTTACTTGCTGTTTAATTCCGTTCCGTTCTCTTTCTATTTCCCTCAGTCAGTGATTTTGGCAGGCGAGAGATATTTAAATCTCCGTCGTCGCTAGTATAAACAACTGCCGGCGCAGATAAGGACAAGGCGTGTTTAAAGGGGTTCTGAATCTCGAGAAGACGGCAGTTTGATTTACACAGAAAGGCTGTGTGTACATTATAGAATTTGTCACATCCGATAATAAACGTAACTTCAAAATGTGTCCAACACTGTCAGCTGTATATCACTGTAAGAAAAGGAGAGAGATCAAATTAATAGTCACATTTATGGAGTATTATATAACTGCATAAAGTAGCAGAGAAAGGACTACGTAGTAGTCCTTACGTATGTATGGAGAAACACAAGAAATGAAAGAGTAGTACTTAGTAAAATGAAAAAGAAAATCATAGATATACAAATATGTATTTTTAAACATGCTTGTGTTTATGTGCATGTAAACGTGTACTAAATGAAAGTATGTTTGTGTGTGTTTGTGTTTATGCATTATAGCACCACAATTACAGATGTTTTAGACTGGGTATAAAAGTTAAATTTATTTGAGTTTCTTTTTCACAGAGACAAATGCTATTTAAAGCAATAGCTAGAATTTATAAGATAACATTTCATAATATAGAAATTGACCAAATTTAGCATGTAAAGGAAATCATAGGTCATTGGAAGTATAACTTTATAGTACTAATTCTCATGCATTAAGTGTGATTATTTCTACTGGGCACCTGGAAATGTATAAACCAACATTTTCTAGTGATGTTTGGATAAAAGAAATGTTTTAAAAATTGAAGATGCATAAAAGGATTTGAACAAAGATTAAGTGATTTGATTTAAAATGCACAGTGTATTATATACACTTTACAATCTCTCCTCTTCTTCAGCAGCAATCCAGCAATCTAAAGTGGTGTTTGGAAAATATTTTAATCCCATTTAATAAATGCCATAATTGAAGACAAATTATGAATGTAAATTCAATTTGTGTATCATCAACTAGGTTTGGAAGCAGATTAAACAGAAAGTAGTTTTGCAATATGTGTTATTGATGAATGCAGATCTCATCTAAAGAGTGTGGAAAGAATGCATGAAGTGAATTGTGATTGTACTCGAATCAGGTGTGAGCATAAATACACATTTTCTTTGGAAAGTTTTACATAACTTAAAAGTACAGTGTCATTCAACTCACTTAAAAACGTTAATCATGGGAATGAAGTTACTGCATTGTCTTCAATATTTAATTGACTATTTAACAAGGCAGCAAAACTTTATTGCTTAGAAAGTTTTACTGAAATCAGTTATAAACTCTTAAACCAGAACAAACTTCATTCTTCAAGCAGATTAGCACAGTTAATTTCCTCTATTAGTAGAAACTCAATTTCTGCAAAATAAATTGTATGTGTATTTGAAAATATAAAAATAATTAGGACAAACAAATGTCTACTAAATCATTTGTTTAGAACTATTTCATATTTAGTAATTCCAATAACATTTTTCTACTTAGGAGCCTAATTAATTATGGGGAGTAGTACTGTAGTAAACTACAAAATAAAGCTTCTCTCTAATTTGGTAAATAATCATCACAAATTGAAAATCATTATGTCTAAAAGTATTTAATATTCATGACTGCAAAGTTAATACAAAATACTATTTGAAGTGGTACTCACTCAACTTTATTGACTGAATTTATATATTAAGCATTTAGCTATTGGATCAAGTCCTATGACTACATTTCACAATAGGATTCTCATTTCTATATTTCCCCTAAAACAGATAATTTGTGATAGACGATTAACAAATTAGTTCCTCTTTCCTGTAATCATAGGCATATGACTGTAGGCATAGACATTTCCATTACATAAATTTAATAATTTTCATATTGCATATATCACTCAGCAACTATATTTTCCTTAATATTTTGTTCATTTTCAGGTCAGTGGTTAGTATTAAATTGTGAGTATAACAAAGATTTACTTGTTCCTATTACTATTATTATTAATTTGCTTTAGATCATCTATGACGCAGTGTCATGCATAATCTTTAAACATTTTTTTCCATGAAATGAATTGAAAAAGGATGTATCTTCTAATGATAATGTACTTGCCTATTCCTCTCCTGTCAATATTCACCTGGGTGAGAAATCAAAACATTTTAATCCTGTCCTAGACCCGAACTCTTTATCTATTTCATTCCTACTTCTCTCTCTACCCACCTACCTACCTATCTACCATTTCTAGACATCATTCATATATTCTTAAATTTAGGCTGTTAAATATTTGCTGAGAGTATGAATACTTCACAAAACTAATCTTGCTTGTGTGCTTATAGTTATACTGTAAAATTCGATCTTTGCTACATTTTCTTCTCATCTTTATTTTCCAATTTACTCGTTTTGTTCTGATTCCATACTTACTAAATTAAAGGCCTTTTCTAGCATTGCTCAAAGATACATGAGAGGCACAAGCTCTGCCCTTCACATGCTTGTTATCATCGTCTTTTCAATTAAAAATACAATTATAACAATTGGTTGTGCCTAGAATTCTGGAAGAGGAGAGAAATTCTTGCTGTAATCCATTGACTTTACTCTAGTGCCCTTTGATTTCCGGGGTGTCGGTGAGAAAGACCATGGCCGGCAGAATTTCTCCTCATTTTTAGCGAATCTTTTTCTACCCTGAACATGGTAAGAGAATTGAAGTTTTGTATCAAGGTATTACAAATAGTGTCATTTTTCTTAATCCATCTGGGAATGATAAACACTTCAAATCTCCAAGCCCAGAGCAAATGCGCTTGTTGTTTCCTCTTCTCTTTCTTCATTCCTTCTCTTTCAGCCCCTCCTCTTGCTGCTTGCTTTATGACACAAGTCTCTTAGTTTGGTTCTTTATTACAATTCACTCTGCTTAACGTTTTTAATAATAAGAGCTATTTCTCTCCATTGACTCATCAGACCAAAACTCCAAATTACATCTGTGATTATCTTGTATTTTTACTTATTTACCAACAATTTAAATTCTAATTTTATTAATAATAGACATTTTATTTGCATAGTTGTTTCCATCTTCCAAGTAACAAGGAGCAACCACCTCCAAAGCTCCGGTCAGGCAGGTAATTCAGTCCGCTACTGTAGCACCCAGCCAAGTGCACAGTCCAGTCGGCCTGGTGAGACAGGTCTGTCAGAGTTCCACGCTTGGGCGATAGGAGTTTCCCAGGTGGACTAATGGCATTTTCAACCTAGATGCCCCCAGAAAAGATAAAATTTCATTTGTACCTCCAGGAAAAACCTTCCCCTCTGCTTCTATTTTTAAATATTCTCTAACCTAACAAATACTTCAGTGTGTTTTTTGTGGAAAGCTCATTTTCTCTTACACAATCTATATTCTGTCACTTTCCCCACCAAGAAGAAAAGAGAGACATCAAAGGTCTACTTCATTTCTTTACTTTCTGGGTGCAGATTACTAATTTAATATTGGCAATATTTCTTGGAGTCAAGTTTTATGAAATTTCTCTCAACAGATACTAGAATTCTTTTTTGAGAGAGATGTAATTATTATTTCAGATTTTTAAAATTTAGATACAGCTAGTACTACTAATTGAATATGATAGTTTTCAAGCTACAGAGCCTCCACAAAACAGAGGTATTTCAAATAACCAGAGCCATGATAGGTCTCTTTGTTTGGTTTGGTTCTGCTGCACAGGGGATCAAAACCAGGACCTTATCCAAGTCAGGCAAGTGCCCACCGAGCCAGAGTCTTAGGTGAAAATAGATATTTAGTTTAATCCATGAAAATTTCAAGTCAAACATGACAGAAAACAGCAAAATCCTTTAACTTTTCTCAAAAGCCTCTTTGCTGTAACTCAGAAGCTTACTCAATATATGAATCATGTACTACAATGTTATTAATTTACATTTGTCTCTACCTTGTTCTTCTCATTTCCAGAAAATGAGATATGACATTCCCAACTTTAATAATATGAGTAAAACAGGACAGAAATACAGATAGATAGATAGATAGATAGATAGATAGATAGATAGATATATGCTATTTTCTTTCAAAAAGTTATGATGACATTGCTTTGAAGAGGTATCTGGTAATTTTTACCTATATGTCATATATGCATGTATAAAACAACATCAGTGTTATAGTTTGTACATTAATATCCATATATAATTTAAATAAATCAATCATATTTACCTTAGATGTGCCAGTGAATTATGTAGCTTTGACCTAGTAATCAAGATTTTATCAAAAATAATCTAAGTAGATGGTCTTATTGAAAATGTGAACTTATATGTAAAGGCCCTGGAAGTTTATAATGAAATAGAACAAACAACTAAGCCAGCAAACATTCAAACATTCTTAAGTTCTGAGCTTGCACAAAGGAAAAAGACGCAGATGAGACAATGATCTGGACGTGAATTTCTAGAGACTACTTAATCACTATTACCCTGAGAAATGTCTTTTGTGAGAATATAATACTACAAGGAATCTCAGCCCTAAATTTGCATTATACCTAACTTATAAATATTATGTTTTATTTTATAAAAAATCACAAAAATTTGTATGATGAAATTTAAATACTTTAAATTTGAGATTAATGTCATGAAATTTAAATATTTTCCAAGCTATTTTAAGTAAAACAATACCAAGTGACCTAGTAGGAGAATTTAATAAACTTAGAATTATTTAGTATACTTTCAACGTCAGGTAAAAGAAGCCCAAATAACTGGACAGGATAACTGAAGGAACACAGAATTACAAAATGTGACAGCAGATCCAGACCTTTTGTCTTTCTTGGGGGCTGCCATGCCTAATTCTACTTCCTCATTCTCTCACAATCAAGCTTTTTTTTTTTTTTTTTTTTTCTTTTTTCTGATCTGCTTGGTCAGGTGAATGATAACATTAGGGCTCGATTTAGGAACTTCTTCATTATAAGATTTGTTTAAATATTAAATCCTTTGTGGATGTCCAGTTGGTTACTAAATCTTACTGGAGTTATTTTTCTTACCATGTAATGGACCGATCACAAAAGAACTTTTTCACTCATGGAAAAGAATAGAAAAGATGGAGTAAAAACTGCTTTACTTTGTCAGTATTTCGATAGCACCACAGTCAAAATGCATATCAACAATGTTTTTGCCAGAAGTGATACGAATATATTTATTTACAAAGAAACAACCAAATTCATTCAGATTAGTGGTCATCTCCTAGTAAATGTTCATGTTAACTCCAACTGAAAGTCACTGACTGATTTCAGCACACACACAAGTGTGTGTGCCTGCGTACGCTGTGACTTATTTGCTAAAAATGCTGTGCAGGTAAACTTTCTACATTGGAGGAATCCTGTTAGATTCATCATTCCTGACATTCTGCCTCACATTTGCCTTATATTTCACAAAACATGGATATTACTTTTGTTCCTCACCTTGACCATTTAATATTATTGCAGAAGATGGAGCCTGACTCTGCTATTCTTTAACCTTGTATGTCTGGAATTTCATTTTATATTTTTAGGTTTATATAGTTGAAATGCTGTAAGGTGAAGAATGGCCCGTCCAGCTCAAGTGCCAGCCAAGATGGATGGCTTGTCTTCGATGATATATATTTTTTTCAAGCCAATTGAGTGTCTGATTAATTGAGAAAGGAAAATTATTGCAAAATTGCTAGCATGCCATTTATTCTTCCTCTGCTTTGCATGACTTGCTTTGTGGGAATTAGATTTTTGATTCAGTTTCTACCTGTATTGTTTCGGTCAGAACACTACATATAAGATGGCTTGAGTCTGCGGAAATTGAGAAACGATGTATGAGATATAATGGAGAAACCTCTGAGGCAACTGGAAATAAATACCTATAGAGATATGTTATAACTGAAGCTAGGAGTATTTATATTGTCAAGATGATGTAAGTTTGTTCATGCATTTATAAAATAGCTGATAAAGGTAACAATAAAAGCAAGATTTTTTTTAAAGTATGTTAAGTAGAGAATATATGCATTTATTCTATGCATTCATACATATGTGCAGGCATCACATGTCCATGAAGTAGGAGTTTTATCTTTCTGCTTCAACCTCTGAACCCCACAGAGGGCCTGATATTCAGGGGCTCTCAAAAGTACCATTGAATGAATGAAGCACAAACATCCAATACCCCTTCCAAATTTTCCAATATTCAGGAGCAAAACCAACATATTAGAAGGATGTGGCATTTTTCATTAAGTTAACTTAGAAACAAAGATTAAGTGTTTCAGTGTTTTAAAATGTTAACAAGAGAGACGTTAAGAACAGAATAGTTTTTCAAAGACTGGGGTGTGTTTGAGTCCGAGGGAAGGAAAGGGCAAAGTTGATAAATGGAAACTAAATTACTGTTGATAGGAGCATGATCGGGTATGCTATTACACAGCAGATTAACTCTAGATAAATATAATATATTGTATATTAAAAAAAAAAACAAAAGAAATAATTTTGAATGTGATCCCCACAAATAAAGAATAAGATATATTACCCTAACTTTAAAAATACATAATATACATATAGATTGAAAACTCACGTGTTACCACATAAATATGCACGTTTTTTGTGTGGATTAAAATAATGAAATATTAAATTTGAGAAATTTAAACACTATTGTCCTCTAATTTTGATTTAAAGTTATATAATCCTGTATACTAATTCCCTCATTCTGCACTGTTTAATTGACATCATTTAAGGACCTAATGAAACTCTAACCAACTTTATTTTTAATTCCCGTAATACTCTTCAATAATTATTGATTTTACATTTTTGGATAAAGGAATGAGACTCAGTATATTTTTTTCAAGGCAGTGCGGAATAAATCAATTATTTACAATAAACTTTGTAATTAATCTGTGGAGGAAGCGCATCCATTGTGTCTTCTTACCATTCATACCCTCATATGTGAAATTCTGAGATTGAGCTATAATCAAGGAAAAATCTCCCTTTTCAAAACTTCATGTAATCATTCATGTCTTGGTGAAAAATATCATTCCTTTAACCATAACCCAAGACTGTATTTCAGGAAAAACTACTGCTATAAAAAATGTATTTGGTATGTACAAAATAAGTGCAGTTTACTTGAATATTATCCAGATAGAGAAATTCTTACCAAGTTAAGAATATTCGTTAATCCCTGTATCATTTTCAGTGAAGATAGATTTTTGGGGTATCTTTATTTCATGTCCTTCTAATACATCTTTTTTTTTTTTTACATACATGCTACTTTAGCCTTCATATTAGACTTTAACAATTTAATAATTCATGTTTTTCTTTACTTATATTTAATTGTACTGTTTTCCCATGGGTTTGATTTTAAAATTTCTTTTACCTTCCTTTTTCCTATTTTCTTTTATTCCTTTTATGTTATCTTGTTATTTCCCTCATCTTCTTTCCCTTTATATGGCCCTCTTTTTTATTTTATTCAATGACTCCTAATTCCTAGCACTCACACCTAGTTGAGCACTTTTCCTGTGAGTAGAGACTGGTGTAGGAACTTCATTGTGAACAACAGAATATGGCAACTTTTTGGAAGTATAACTTCCATGATAAATTTACGTAAGATGTGACTTAAACTGTTTAGCAGGCTCTTGGCTATTTGTCTTTCCGGCTTTGATGAACTAACCTGCTTCATTACTCAGTACTGGTGGGTTCAGGTTTTCTATTTCTTCATGACTAATCCCAGTAACAAATAGTTTTTAATGATTCTTTCTACTTCTGTTGTGTCATTTGTAATGTATCTCTTATCCGTCCCCTGAAAAATCCTTCAAGAAACCAAATAGCTCAATTTAAAAATGGCAACACCAGTTTAATGGACCTTTCTGAAAAGTACACATTTAGATGGTCAACAGATGTAAGAGAAAATGCTGAACATATTTAAACATCAAGAAATGCACATTACTGGCACGAGGATGTGACATTTCCTATGTATTATCATACAAAATCATATAAGTATTATCAAAACAGATAAAATAATAGTGCTAGCTAAGATATGTTATTTCCATAGAACCAGATGATTTTATCTTTAGCACTGGATTTTTAAACTGAATTTATGGTAATATCGAATATTTTACATGTAAAATTGAATTTTTGAAATTTTTGTTTGGTACCACAGACTGGACAAAAATATTAAACTTCTGTGAAAATTTAATTTTCTATTGGAATAACATAAAAAAGAACTGGGACAAATAAGAGGCAAATGAAGCATTTGAGGTACATCAACTAGAAAAATACTCAACTTATGTGCCACGCACGTGTCAAATCTGCATTTATCTCTTTAACTGGACAGATCATTTTCTAGGGATGGAGTCCGTATTCAGCTGTGATCCTTCATCAATTTGGATTAATCTTTCCTACTGATCACTGCGACACTTAGCCTGCACCTTGATTTATTAGAGAAATTTGTGATTGGTGGCTGGGTAGTTGCAGAACTGTCAGATACTTGCCGTTCACTTATGGAAGGCCGAACAGAAGGAGAACATATCTAAGTGCACTGTGTTTGATCTGCATGCATCCTACATGGTGGCTTGTAAAGCTAAATGCATTTAGAAAGGATGAAGGAAAGATGTGGGTTATCACAGGACATCATCACATTTAGTCTTGTGTTAAGGCAAGAACGCTTCTTGATATTTGTGTTTCACAAGATTACTAGATGAGTATGTGCATGTAGAAAGGTGTCTGACAAGCCTTCTTTTCTTAGGAAGTTCAAGCTGCTATTGTGAATACCCCAAATTGGGCAAATTAAACAACAGAAATTTATTTCTCACAATACTGGAGCCTGAGATATTCCCCAAAGTGAGTGTCAGGCAATGTGCTTCCTAGCTGACCATGTTCTTGTCTTATTACAATTATTTAAGAAATCTTTATTTTAAAATATGGTATAAATATGCTAAACAAGACAGAAAACCATAACTACAGGTATAGACCAAGATTGTCCCAGTCATGTTAGAAATAGACTACTATGTCCACAAAGCCAGTCCTACGACTCTTATTTTACAATTAAAGACATTTAGAGAAGCCACACATCAGTAAGATAATTGGTAGAGGAACCAAGAATTAAAGTGAAGTTATCTAGTTCTTGAACCTACTCTTTTTTGGGAGGTGGGTGTGGGACTCAAACTCAGGTCCTTGTACTTGCTAAGCAATCACTCTACCACTGAACTAAATCCCCAACCTTAAACCTACTTTTCTTAAAATTATATTGTTCCATAGACCACTGAATTCTACTTATCCAAGTTTCATTGTTTCTAATGTTTCAAACTAACTAACTACTCTTTCTAGTACATCTTATTTTAATAACTTTAAATAAATTTGTGATTTAAATAACCATATATAAGCTATGCAACAGTATACAATGTATTGCATGAGTATTTGGTCCATGATGAAAAGTATATTCAAGGTTTTGTCCTTTAGAAATTAATGAGGAGCCCTCCTACATTGTTGCTGGGATTGTGAACCCAACATACTATCATTATGGAAGTCAGTATGCAAATTTTTCAAAAATTTAAAAGCAGAAATTCCACATGACCCAATTTCTCCCTTCTAGTTATCTTCCACAGCGTGCTAAAGACATTATACTAGAGAGCAATACGTTCGTACTAATGTTTCTAGCAGCACAATTCATAATATATAAATCTTGGATTTGTTTTTGTTTTGTTTTGTTTTGTTTTTGTTTTTTGTTTTTGGTGCTGGGGATCAAACTCAGGACCTTGCATTTGCTGGGCAAGCACTCTAACCACTGAGCTGAATCCCCAACCCCTAATATATAAATCTTGGAAAGAGGCAGTATAATCACCAACAAGGAACTGGATAAAGAAAATATGCTATCTATACATAATGGAATACTACTCAGCTATAAAGAAGGACAAATTCAAAACATTTGTAGGAAAATGGAGGCACCTTGAAATATATAATGAGTGAAATAAATCAGTCACTCAAGCATAAATACTATATGGTGTCTCTCATTTGAGTAAGACAAAGTACAAATAAAAAGCACAATAAGGTATAGAAAGAGAAATGGGCACAACTCTCTTACAAATGGGAAGGGGTCTAAGTGACATCTGTAAGAGGATGGGGGAGGGGGAGGAGGGGAAAGAGATATACTCAGAATAAAGATATGCTGTGTACAGGAACCTGATAACCTCAATGAACATAAACATTTTATGAAATAAGCATGATATAAGTTGAGCAATATCAACCAGAATGAAAATAGGGAAAGGGGATTTATGGGAAGAGGGAGGGAGATGGAAGGGAAGGGGAAAAGAATTTAAAAAAGAATCAAACTGGACCATGTACCTACACCCACTCCACAAGATGATTGTAAACTGTATGCTGAAGACATGTAGTAATAAAAACGTAAAAAGAAATATATTAATGAAATGGGATTAACATATATGTTTCTTCCTTTAGACTTAGCATACATGAGGCATAGTAAATTAAACAGTTTATAGAAGTCTGTTCTCCATTATCTCAATTTATTCTAGTACAATATAGTAATTTACTTTTTATATCATTTTGGCAATTTATTCATGGGAAATTAAGAGTAAAAATATAAAACTAATATTAAAACTAAATTTTTATGACATCAGAAGCTACTACACATAATTTTATCATTTCATAACATTTACTAAAATTGTGTGAAAACCCTAATAAAAATAAAAGTAACATATGAAGTTAATTGTAAGTGTCACGGAACCTAGAACATTCACTAAACTCTACTTATGCCTCATATTTAGTTTACATTACATTTTAGCAGTTTCCAAGTTTGTCAATATGCCAAAATTTCTCTGGTGGTTGAAAGCACATGAATGTTTAAATATATGAACATAATTTTACATTTTGTAAGTGTATGACTATTTGCTTATAATTGTGAATATTATATATTTTATATCTATGTGCATATATTCCTGCTACTTTAAAAGACTCGGGTACAGGGGAAGTGAAGATTATTTAGATACACTTCTCTGTAAATGGTGCTGAGTATATTCTCAAAGACCTTGTAAACTCATCCACAGCAATTTGAGTGGTATTTATGCACCCCTTTCGCAGCCGTTTTAGTTTATTCTAGTCTCTTTAAATAATAACCTCTAAAACTACCTTCCTCTCTACTGTGTGGAATGTGCAATTATTTTTCCTTCAAAAGTAAGACAAGAAAGCACACATTTAGAGTGGAATATATGTTACATAATCCACTTAGAATTATGTATATAAAGATCAAAGCTGGAAAGAATTCTGAGATTATTGGTTAATAATTAATATATGTATCATGTTTAATAAAATGCTTAAATAGTCCATGTAAGTGAATTTCCAGATAACATGAATTTAAACTTTCAAGTGCTAAAATGTGACTAAAAAAGTCTTAGCGTGAAAAGCGTAGCACTAAAATGCCTCGCATTCTTCTAGGCCTCGTTCAGCAGTTTCAGGTGATTTGTGTTTTGCCATTTGTGTAACTCAGCATTTCACAAGAAGGGAGAGTTAGATACTCATTTGAACACTGTCCACATTGTCTCATTTATTTGATTCATTTTTCCATCCTTCTGGCTGACACAAGTTCAGTAGTCAGGCCAGGTGTTGGAGCCAACAAATTTTCAATAGAATGTAAAATGTTGGCAAAATCAACAAAACTCAACTCCTAAATGTCACACCAGAATTTTCAATGGTCTTTTTACTTTGCTTTGTTCAGTTAAGTGAGAAGTAAGTTTGACTGATTTTTGTGATCATCTTTTTTGCTTTTAGCTACAATATATAAAATTTGTATATTGGTTAGAAATGTCCTTTTTCATCATTTTCGTTTGACAACTAAATTAATAAATAGCCTTTCTTCTCATCCATTTAGAAGTGCAAAACTCATCTTTCGCTGTATAGAGTACAGTTTCACATATGCCAACCACTAGGAGAACAGTTTCTATTTCTGCAAGGTCGAGATTTGAATGTCCAGTTCTAGTGTGCTGCTGCCTGTGTCCAGGTTGGGGATGGGAGGATGCAACCCATAAAGGATCAGCCCTTTTCTAGCACCTGACCGTCTGTGAAAGGCATTGGCCAAGGCAAAGAGCATCAGGGGTCGCAGGCAAAAATATCTCTGGGTAGAGTGACTCAGCCCATCCGCTCCACCAACCCACGTTATGGTCGGTGATGCACGATTTCTACCAAATAAGCCGGGACCCTCACAATCCAGGCTGCCGCAGGAGTCCACATGGACAAGGGTTCTCGATTCTGTCACCTGAGTGGCAGGTGAAGGCCCAGAGACTAGCTCAGCTGGAGCTAATTCGTCTGCCACTAACAATGTTCTTGGTGAGGTGGGGTGGAGGCGTGTGGTGTCCAAATTAGTATCTCACCAGAACCAACCTTGACAGAGCTGTCTGGAGAGACTGGAAGGCTGTGGTTGGGAAGTAGGTTTCAACATTTATGGGCCAAATTTTAGTAATTGGTGCTAGTTTTCTACTTCTGTCAGTGAGGGATCATAAAAGACAAACAACCCACTACTTCTGTTGAAATTCTACTAGTGTAACTTGGTTTGTCAAATTTAACAAGAGACTTAATCTTGGCCTCCATTTTCTTCTCTGTAAAATGGTCATAATATTTTAACTTGTCATAAGACTATTGTGAGATTAAATAAAGTATTAAAATAAAAAAGTGCTCAAAATAGTGGCTGGTACATCATAATACTAAACAAGTGTCATTATTTTTATCATTATTTAGCTATAGCACTTCTACTAGTGTTAAATAATTAGCAAATAATTAGAACATTATAATAATTTAATAATTGTTATTTATTATTGTTGCTAGTATAACTAGGAATAACTAAACTGAAACATATTACATGCACAACACAGTACCTGATGCTACAAATTCTCAATAAATATAGCTATTAACTTTTCCTGTTGTAGTCCTAAGTATTCCTAATAATTAATAAAAATGAAAAGAAATTCACAGGTACTTCAAAGTCTAGGCTAATTATTTTTATGAATATTCATGATTAATTGTAATTTAGTCCTATGATTATATCGAATTCAATGAAGAAAAATATAATGCTTTTCTCAATGTATTTCTACTGCCTCATCTTTTAATTTCTGTTTGGAGTGGAAAGAAGATGTGTAAGACCAGGAAGCAAGAGGACTAAGCAGTTTTTCTACTTTGCTACAAAAAAACAAAGTGAAGCTGCACATTTTGACAACTTTGCAAGCATAACTTGAGGATTGATAATAACAGGGGAATTACATCATGCAATCTTTCTTCTATTGCTTAGTAAATGCAAGGATAAGATGCTAAGGGTCTCTGTCAATCACTGAAATAATACAAACTATCAGAGCTATGATAAAGATTAAGATTGTGTAACATTTTTGGAACTTTAAGTGCTATTGTTTACTTTCTCATCCTATTATAAGGAGTTAGAATAGCCTTTTCTTGTGTTTATTAATTGGTAGACTTGTATGATACAGATCTTGTGAAAATATATTGTAGTCTATGAAAATTCTAGTGTTGTGAACTTGGACTAAATAGTTATAAAATATATATATCTTGTTAGGTTCAGGGTGTTTGCCAAATTTTGGATGAGAGTTTCAGTTAAGTATAGGATTTTCTCAAAGCTAGAAATGTATTAATTTACCCAAAATATACATTATTCTTTTTATAATTTTGGAATTGGGATAATTCTTTAAAGAGCCAAAAGCACAAATCCTACAGGAAAATTAAAGTACATTGGGCTTCATAAAGATTAAAATTAATAAAAATTAAAATTAAAATTTCATATATTATAACCTCAAAATGCAAGAAAGATTGATAAACACATTTAAAAGTGAAGCAATCCCCACATTGTTTTATTTTGCAACCTCTCTACAATTTCACACAGGTAGTTATATTAGTTGTCAGGGATGCCATCACCGTTCTACTGTGTCATATAAAATGGCAATTCATTTTTCACATCTCTGGATGCCAGAAGCCCCAGCTCAATGGGTTGGCGGATTTGGCTTCTGGAGGCCTCTCTCTCTGGCTCAGTCCCCAGGTGGTATTTACTCCATGCTTTCATAGTCCTGATTTTTCACTATGTCCCAAACTTCCCTTATAAGGACTAGAGAAATGCAATTAAGGGTCATCCTAAAAGCTTGCATTTCATTTAATTGCCTTTCACCTGTCTCCAAGTGTAATCTCCAGGCACTGGAGCAAACATGTGAATCTGGAGGGTGAGGACAGGAACACAGTTCACTCCCTAAGAGTGATACAAATGATTAAGAAAAGCATTTTATTTCAGAATTTAAGGTGAAATATTGCAAAAACATTAAACACAAATAAGAGGGAGAATAGTCTAAACAGAGTCAAAAACACTATTTTCTTCATCCAACTAAATTCAGATGGAAACTCTACAAATTCAGTTATATAGATTTCTTACTGGAGGTTAGGTTGAGAAAATACTCAAAGATTCCAACTTCTTGTGTGCATGTTTGAACTCAATAAGCTGTTCTGGGAGTCATAGGCAGGTACTGCTATTTCTGTTTCTTTCTACATGAGAGTATTTTTAGCATATTGAAATGTCATACATATTTAAAATTTTATATTTTGTTTAACATAACTTAATGTAGCTGTTATGGTTTAGATTTAAAATCCCCACCACCACCAATCTCTTGTGTGTGGTAAGTGACTGGATCGTGGGGACACTGTACTCATCAGTAGATCCAGGATGCATTCAGCAGCTAAATGTTCTACTAGGAGCCTGGCTCTGGTTGGAGGTGGGTCATGGGCAGTGTGACATGGAAGGGCGTGTTCTTGTCCTGGGATATTTCCTTCTCTCTCTGCTTCCTGGCTGGCATGGGTTGAAGATATTTTCTTTCTACCATTTCCCTCTTCCATCCTTTTTCTGCCTCGGAGTCAGCTGACTATGAGGTCTGAAACTATGAGAAAAAAGCAACTTCTCCTCCTTTAAATTGTGGGTTTTGATATTTTGTCCAGGCCACAGGAAAACGATCAACACAGTCATATTTCACATGAGATGGGTGGATAGGTGAACTTACACTTCCATGTGTCCCAAGAGTGAATTCTCTTTTCTTTTTTTCTCAATTAAATTGTTTAATATTTTGCTAAGATTCTATGACCAATTTGAATTGTATCAGGGAAAGAGATGAGCAGCTGCCAATTCTCATGGATAACTCTTTTTATATTTCCCATTACTTTTCAAATGATATTAAACATCCAGGTTGCCTTTGGATAAAAGAAACTGATACAGGGGGAAAATATAATTCCCAACTTGCTAGATGTCAGTTACACCAAGTTTGTGTTCCCCAAAATCGAAGAACAAATTCTAAGGAACAAAGGAGGTTAAGAGTAGAAAATGTATTGAGAAAAAATGATAGCTCCCACCTGAGTGGGTTTCCAAAGAGCCCACTTTTCAGGGGAAGTTTTCTATAGCAAAATCATGAGGTGAGTACTATGTGTGTCAAAATGATGATTAACCAATAATATCACAAGTGTAGTCACTTAGGTAATATTGATCCAATGGGGAAGAAGGTTATATAGCAAATGGACAAGGAAAGAACAATGACATTCCAGGATGGGGTGGATCTGGAGGTCCTGGTTGCTCACATGGGTGACTTAGACTTTATCAGATCAGAAAAGTGTAATCTTCATTTCATTGTTTATCCCTCGGCCAGGAGTGTAGTTCTGCTCATTCTATCCTTACCTTGAGACATGGCCTTCAATGGATTCACCTCTAGGCATAGTTGTAGTGTATTCTCCTCTTGTGTATTGACTCCACTGAGGGCCCAGCCCTGTCTGACTGCCTATAATATTTCTGCCTAACTTAGCTGTCTATAACAAAATCACCTAACATTTGGAATATCATGTTAATTATAGATGTTTCTCAAACTGAAACACAGTTTTGATTTAATGTTCACATCACTTGTTAAGGGAAAAGAAATGATGGAAATGTCTTGTTGCAATATAAATGATGTATGATTTATACAGCAAAGATAAAGTAAAAATGCAGCAAAGTATTTATAAAATATATTCTATCAGTATATAAAATACAATTCAAACCAATCTGTGCCATTCCTTTTACTTTTAGGAACAGGAGTAAAATGATGTAAATCTAATTGAAAGAGGATACGTATGTAAGAGTTTTTATCCTGACAATACTAAATTGTTAGGAAGTAAAGCAGAATACAGAAAAAGACCAAGATGACGTTTAAACCATAAGTACAATTCCAGATTTCCAGCTCTTCCTAAAGCTGGCTTTAATTTAGAAAGTATCTTGGTTTAAATAGATGACACAGAATAAAACACATGAATACGCATGCGACTACCCATACCAAAGTAAGTAGAACCAATCATAATTTATAATGTGGAGTATCCTTCCAGGAAATGTGTATATCATGATGATGGTGATTTGTTTTTTAAATCAGAATTAAAATTGGCCCCAAGCTTGTGTGAGAGATTTATGTAACATGAACTTATATATTTTTGAAGTATTTCCATAGAATATTTTTGGTATCTTTTTCCCTTTCAACTTAATTCAAAAATATAAATTATTCATGTCATACAGAGTTGTATAATTAATCTCATCATGTTCTGTAAGCAGAATGTCATTTCAGGTGAAGGATGGAGAGACTCTTACCTAGAATTTCTCATAACATCAGTGACATGGCTGCTTTGTTCTCATGTAAGAGCAATATATTTGGTTACAAGATTCAATTCGGTTCTTCCTGATGAGTATTATTCTAGTTAGAACATAAATTGCTCCAATGGGATAATATTGATATAGGAAAAAAAAAAATGACTCCCAACCTGTTAGATATCAGTTACGCTGAGTTCCTGTTCCCCTAAGTCGAATTCGAATGAATTCTAAGGAACAAAGGAGGTTAAGAGTAGGAAATTTATTGAGAGAGTGAAAGAAAGTTCCTGAGAGACAGGAGGGGACCCGAGTGGGTTGCCAACGAGTCCGCTTTTCAGGGGAGGTTTTATAAAGCAAAATCATGAGGGGGTACAATGTGTGTCAAAATGATGATTATCCAATAACATTACAAGTGTAGTCACTTAGGTAAGATTGATCCAATGGGAAGAAAGTCACATAGCAAATGGACGTGGAAAGAATAAAGACATTCCAGGATGGAGTGGATCTGGAGGTCTTGGTTGCCCACCTGGGTGACCTAGACTTTATCAGATCAGATGAGTGTAATTTTCAGTTCATTGTTTTTCCCTCAGCCATGAGTGTAACTCTGGTCCTTCCATCCGTATCTTGAGACATGACCTTCAATGGATGAGACATGACCTTTTGCCTCTATCCACAGTTGTAGTGTATTCTCCTTTTGTGTTTGACACCATTGAGGGCCCAGCACTGTCTGACTCTCTATAGTATGCCTACCTTACTTAACTGCCTATAATAATATGAGAAGAATTATATGAAAAGAATTGGCCAACATGTCTACATGGGTGTATTCAACATATTTAGGGAAAAAAAAAACTATACTGAGCATGAATGGAACCAGGTTGAATCTGTTATTGGGTAGGTTCCAATATTCCTGAGTTCTTCCTCTCCTCGAGCAAAGAATTGAATGAGGGAGGCAAAAAGCAGTTCTAAAATTTTATTTAAAATTATAGAGAAAAGAAGAAAAGGAAAATTGAGCATAACAATAGATACAGTAAAATGTGACCAGAGTATAAAAGGCACAGTAGGGGTTGCCATGAAAAAGGCATGACAGCAGTGGCGCTGGGTACGCAGACACCATCTTCCATGAGAGGGAAAAGGGAAGATTTCCTTCCCTGGAGGGCGGTAGAAAAGAAAGTGCTTGCTTCCAGTGTTGCTTCTATTTATTGAATGGAGTTCCCAAGGAAACTCGCCAGAACTCCCTGCTGTGCACATGAAAGGGCTGGTGCTTGAATTAGAGAAGACAATCATGAATTTCATCTGGAACCACAAGAGACCAAGAATAGCAAAAACGATCCTAAGCAACAGGGGAAAAGCTGGGGGCATCACAGTCCCAGACATAAAACTATACTATAGAGCTACAGTATTAAAAACAGCATGGTACTGGCAAAAAGACAGACCTGAGGATCAATGGAATAGATTGGAGGATG
>PVJO010015869.1:33786-43812 GCA_004026905.1 Hystrix cristata | reverse complement strand
TTGTTTTTATTGTCTTCTAACTGGTTTGTGGGAAAGTATCCTGCGAGTCAGGCTATGCCCACAAAATGCCTGATAAAGGACTACGGCAAACGCTTTATGTTTTAGTAGGAGAATGACAGAGTATAAGGAACAAAACTAAGGTCTTGTTTATTATCAGTCAATGTCATTTGCAAATGTTTATCCAGTTATAGTGTTTTATTTCAATGTCATACTTCAAATTTTATGTCCTCTGGAGTCCTGCTGCTCAAGGTGTAGTTTGGAACCAGCAGCTCTGCCCACATGTGGAGTCTGCTAGAAATGGAGAATTTCTAACAGAATTTCCCATTCAGTGACTCCACCTCGAGCTCACTGAATGGGAATCTCTACTTGCCTGAGACACACCAGTGGTACCGTGACCATGAAAGAAGAGACCGCTGGGCACAATGACCCTGTAAGGCTGATAAGAAAGTGATAGACTTTCACAATGATAAAGCCGCCTTTAAAAACTTCATGTTAGGGCCAGGGATTTAGCTCAGTGGTTAGAGTGCTCGCCTCACAAGTATGAAGCCCTGAGTTCGATCCCCGCTACCAAAAATAAATAAATAAATGAAAATTAAAAAAAAAAAAAAACAACTTCATGTTGCTGCACCAATCCAGAAAACAAAAATACAATGTTGAAATTCACACGGATTGATCATGAACTTTATTTTTCTCACTTTGGTAAATTATTTTTTTGTGACAGAGCATCAATGTCAATTTGATAAATTTAAGGGCTGTGTGAATACTGACTTTTGTTTCTGACATCATTGTACTTAAAACATTGTGCCAGATTAGAACTGAGAAAAATAATTTTAAAAATGAAGACCTTTTAGAATCCCATAGCCAGCGCCCTCCAATCCACTTTTACTAATGCGATCGTAGATCTTTTTATACTACTCTGCACAAAGATCTACTGCTGACTTATCAAAATTGTTCAATAAATGTCTTTTCAATATTCTTTAAATTTTTCAGTAAGCCTGGAAAGTGTGAGTTGTGCTCAAAATACACATTGAATGTTTGAATTTTTAATAATTTATTAAAATAAGAGATACATTGCCATTAATTCCCCCTCAAAATACTCTCCCTCACTTCAAATACATTTATCCCATCATTCTTGCCATTTCAGAAGGAGTTCTAGAAGTCCTCTTGCCTGAGCGTCTCTACAAGGTGTGACCAGAAGGGCAGTGAATGCTGCTACCGAGCGCCATCCAACTAAAAGGCAGGCTTGTAAAAATAGCACAGTGGGGTCTCATCCACTTTATTCACCAGATCTGGCGACATACGACTTCTAGCTCTTCCCAAAGTCAAAATGGCTCTGAAAGGGAAGCATTTTGAATCAAGTCAGGACATCAGGGCAGCCAGAACCACATACCTAAAGACACTTAGGAAAGAGGATTTCCAGAACTGCTCAGAAAGTGGCAAGAACGATGGCATAATTGTGTGAGAAGTGAGGGTGGTACATTAAGGAAGATTCACGTCAACCTGTCCTTTACTGTAATACTTTTTTTTTAGATTTTAAACATATACCATATTTTTCTGTCATACCTCATATTCTTACAGTTCCTGAAAAATATTTTCAAAATCAATACTGTAGAAAAGTTGTACTGTTAACTACAAAGTTAAAGAATGCTTCGTGAAGCATATAGATAATCCTGGAATTTTCTGCAGGCTTTTCTGCTGCAAGCACTTATATGTTTCACTCCTTTCCGTGACATTGCGACTGTGTTTTATCTTGCTTGGACTGCAAGTTTGTTAATAGCAACAGTGAGGATTCTTTTCTACAAGAAAAATAACAGTCCTAGAAGACAAAATACTCAAGATCTGTATCAAAAAACTGACATGACTGCATCTAAGTTGAAGAAACTGAAAATCAGGGACTCCTTGACCATCACAGAACTGGGGACGCGAGGAAACCAACCTCCTGAATCCAGAGAGACAGGCAAACGGAAAAACACAGGCGACGCCCACTTAGTGAAGGAAGAAATCAAGGACCCAGATACAGCTAGGAAAACTTACATAGTAGTTAATGTATTGCTTAGAGCAGACTGTAGACTACTGTCTTAGTCACTTTCTCATCACTGAGACACAATATCCCCCGACACCCACAACTTGAAGGCGGAGAAGTTTATCACGACTAACCTTTGTAGTCCATAGTTGGCTGGCTCCAAGGCAGGGCAGCATGCAGGGAAAAGCTACTCACACCATGGCAGTCGGAAGCAGAGAGAGTGAAAAGAGGAGGTGGGCGGGAGAGAGACACTCCGGGTCATGCCCCAGTGGCCGCCTCTTCCAAACAGACCCCACTTCCTAACAGCAAGCCAGCTATAAGCCCCCGTAAGCCAATCAACTTCCTAAAGCTCCACCAGGGCATGAAGTGCTTGGGCGTATCTAATATAAATGGTAACAACTACCTGGAGAATGAGAAACTCCCACGGCTGCAGCCTCGGGCAGGACGGCCACAGATTCTTGGGATTTACCTCTGGAACTCCACTATATTCTCAGAATGCGGGAGAAAGTACTCTGCCAAAACCAGAAAAATGATCTTTCTCAGACCTCCACTATGAGAAAGGAACCAGCTTGAAATTCTCCCCATGTGTCCTCTCTACCAAAGGCTTGCTCTCGAGTAAAAACAACAGAAGACACAAACACAAGGACGCGGTGGACACTGGCCTTCTGTGGACACAGGCGACACTGTGGTGTTTCTTACTTACCTGCAGAAAACAGTTCACAGTCCAAAGAATCTTAAAAGGGGACCAAAGGGAGAAGTCATACGCTGTAAAAACAGTAAGCTGACAGATTTTTCACTTAAAAACAAAATTCATACCGTCGAGAAGAGTGAGGACTGAAATACTTAAAATGTTAGAAATGAAAGAAAAAACAAAATAAAGCCCCACCAACTTATCATTCTACATCCAGGAAAAGTATGTTCCAAGAGTAAAGAACAAACGTAAAGACAAACAACTGAGGAATTTATTGCTGGCAGACTTGCTCTGCAAGACCTAGTGTACGGTGCTTTTCAGGGAGAAAGAAAAGGATAAATAGAGGTCATACACCCAGACTGACATAAAAAACAAGCAGCACAGGAAAAGTATATAATTTTAAAATAAAATCCTATGTTTTTCTTATTCTTAATCTAATAAATACGAGCTAAAGAGCAAGCGTAATAGTGTATTGTGTAATCATAGTACATGGGTAAATGAAATGGATGGTGCTTATTTTTAAGGAATAGGAAGGATAAATTTGAAACCCAATTATGAGGTTCTAACACTACTCATGAAAGAAGACAGTGCTTTTTAAAAATAGACTTAGATTGTGGAAAATTTATACTGCAAACCCTAGAGCAACCACTAAAAGAATTTTAAAAGGAAGTATAACTGATGTGTTAAGAAAGAAGAGAAAATGAAATCATATAAAATGCATAATTAAAACAAGAGCAGAAGAGGGGAAGTAAAAAAGAAATGAAAAACCAGTACAACGAATAGAAAACAGTTACAAATGTGTTAGATATTAATCTCACTGTATCAGTAATCACTTTCATTGTGAATGTTCTAAATACACCAACGAAAAGTCAGAGACAGGTAAGAGTGGATAAGAAAGGGGACTCTCTATATGGTGTCCCCAATTTTTCATACAAAGACATAGATGAAAGATATAGTAACATGAATACAAAGAAGAAGCTCGAGACCTGTGTTCATTTTAGATAAAGGAGACCTTAAAATGAGGAAAAGTACAGGGGACAAAGGGGACACTGCATAATGAAAAAAGGATCCGTTGTCTAAAACTGCAAGTCTTTAACTTATATGTGCTTGGGGCTAGAGATTTAGGTCAGTGACACAAGGCCTTGAGTTTGATCCCCAGCACCCCCAACAAAAAAAGTTTCTACTAATTTATGTGTGCCTAACAACAAAGCCTCGAGCCTTCACAGCCAAGAGGATACTAAGGGACTTGACAAAGCTGAGCCCAGAGTCCTGTAATCCCAGCACTCGAGGAGGCTGAGGCGGAAGAATCATAAGTTCCAGCAGAGCCCAGGCAACTTAGAGACTTAGTGAGACACAGTTTAAAATAAAAAATAAATGTGCAAGAATATAGCTCGCTTAGTTCCGGAACTCTACTATATTCTCAGAGTGTGGGAGAAAGTACTCTCCCACACATACCATTGAGAAGAGTGAGGACCAAAATACCTAAAATGTTATAAGCCTTCTGAAAGAAAAAAACAAAATAAAACCCCTATGTTCTGTGGGGGGAGGGGACAAAAGTAGGAAAAGTGAGCACAATGTGGTGACCTGAAACAAGAAAAGATATTAGGTAAAAACTAAGGGAATCTGAATAAACTAAGACTTTAGTTAATAATCTACCAATATTGGTTCATTAATATTAGCCAATATACCATAAGTGCAAGATATTAATGATAGTGGAAACTAACCAAGTGGGTATGTGGGAGCTTTCTGTACCAAATCCTCTTAATTTTTCTGTAAATCTTGAACCATTTTAAAAGGCAATAATTTTCTTAAGTAAATCATAATTTCAAAATTTTATTTATTATGACAAGTTATTCTCACTTAAGTTGTCAACTCCATTGAAGTATAAAACAATAAAGAGTTACAAAACTTTGATCTATTTTTATTCTATTTTTGGATGGTGAAAGAAGAGGGTTCTAAGAAAATAACACACGCCTTTCTTGCAAAATATCTTTCTCACATTTCAGAATTATAGTACTATCATGCAAGAGGAAAACAGTCCTGCTCACAGATTTCTCTTGCTTACCTGAGAGGCATAATTGTGCAAGCCAGACAAGTCAAGTTTGCCCTGACTTCATCCTTTTTTCTGAATCAGCATAGAAAAGATGATTCTAGGAACAGAGTAGCTTAGTAGTATCCTAGTTTGTAGCTTAAAGTAGCTTAGTAGTATCCTTAGTAGCATCCTTTGTAGATTAGTAGTATCCAGAGTAGCTTAGTAGTATCCTTAGTAGTATCCTTGGTAGCTTAGTAGTACCTAGAGTAGCTTAGTAGTATCCTTAGTAATACTCTAGTTTTCTACTAAGTTACAGAGTAGCTTAGTAGTATCCTAGTTTGGAAACAGAGGGTTTCATACTTACTCCTTTGCTTCCCTTTCTTGTTTCTAGAGATAGATCGATAGCTTTCTAGAGATTGCTTCTTTTTCTTGCAGTCTGATACCTGGGATAGAAATTAGACAAATTTTTGGTTACTGGCAGGCTGCATTCATGTGTTAAAATAATGATAATCATGAGACTTTCTTATGACTCTCCAAACAGAAATATGAATTCAGTGTCTAAAGTTGACCCTGCCACGAAGTAAAGCAAGTTGACTTCAAATTATATTCATAGTATTTTGTACAGGGGAAACCAAGATGCGTGGTCTGAGGTTGAGAAAGATAAAGTTTAACACCACAAGACAAATATTTATTTATAGGAACCAAAAAGCACGACCAAGAGACAGGTATGATGATTTGGGCTTCATGGTTTCTGTGGGCTCCAATATCTGCACATAACCCTCCAGCATCTGCGTGTCATGTGAAATTCCTCCCCTGGCCACGCTTTCTATTGCTCCTTGTGTGACCTTTTCCTTTGGTTGAAGATAAAAGTGCTTCCTGATAGATGAGACATGTTCCTCGAACAAAAATGGACAGTTCTGAAGGATTAGGGCTTCCCGATGCCATTTATTCAGAAGGAAAACAGAATTTTAGAAGGCTCAGAACTGATTAAGTTTCAATCAACATCTGAAATATGAAATAAAATACAGAGGGTTCACCTATGCAAGGGATTTTCCCCCATGGAGAAACATATCAAAACTCTTAATTGGTGTCTTCCTTCTAAGTTGGTAGTTTGCTAGTCCCATATTTATTAAACTAATCATTTACTCATTCAAAAGAAACGCTTAATAACAGGATGTTTGTATATAGCACAATAATAAATGCTAATTGTTTGCAGCCTCTCATTTTCCAGCATATTAATTTTAGTCCATTGAACTTAGTACACAACAAATGATCAAATACAAGCTTGAATGGCATTGTTTAACAACTAAAATTTTCCCATGATTTACCTCATTTTGGAAATTTGATCTTTCCACTCTTTTATAAATATTAAGCCTGAGAGGGTTCTATGATAACAGAGAAATTGGTGGAAACATTAATTATTAATCTGAATAAGAAAGCTGATCATACTTAAAAAACAGTTCTGGTAGCATCATAGTATTTGTTTGTGATCATACAACTTCTACAATTACATACACTTGTACATAAATACTACATACAACAACAAAATAAGAGAAATTTGAAGCTACACATGTCCAATATTAAAAATATACCACATACATTTTCAGATGTTTACATAACAAGAAGAAAGATGCATGTTTTAGAAAGCAAATTCATTTATCGCGCATGGCAAATTACATGCAGAACACGAGGACGTTATCATCTCCGTGCCACAGTCATCCTGTAAGCCTTTTGCCCACTAACAATCATATACACAGAGAAAGGAAGGAAAGAATGAAACAGGAAACAAAGAGAACCAAAATTTTCATTGAACTTTGTTATACTAGAGCCCAAACAGCAAAATAAAGTGGCGATAGAAGTGAATGGTAGGACTGTCACTCTGGGTCCCTGTTTTAGTTACTTTTCTCTCGTTGTTGGGACAGAATACTCGACACCCAAAGTTAGGGGAAGAAAGGTTTATTAGCTCACAGTCTGCAGAGGTTTCAGTCTATAGTCGGCTGGATCCGAAGCAGGGCGGGCGCGTGGCAGACTGGCAGCCGGCCGGCCGCAAAGTAAAGTGAGGAAAATGCAAGGAATGTATGCAAATAAGCAATGCAAACAAGCAGCTAGTTAAGCTTCTTCCTGTATCTTTATCAAGGCTACCTGCCCCCAGGGTGGCCCGAACTCCCGCCCCCAATTTCAGTCTCACATCCTTGATCCCAGCAGAACAATGCCAAACCAATCAATGGATCAATTTAGTAATCACACACTCTAGATCCAGCTATCTCCTACCACATGAGGCTTTAGGGGGACATCTAGACACAAACCATAACAGTCCCCATGATGTGTGGCTGCGTCTGAGGGCAAGCCACGTCCTTGCTCCCAGACTCAGCCGCACACAATAACTGTGTGCAGTCAGATGAGGCAGGTGCACATTTAGTCCTGTCGCATCTCACTATTGTGGCTTTGGTCACCATAACTAATGCGACACAGGAAAGCTTAATTCAAAGCCACGTGAGGTACAATATTAACAGTTCCTAATATGTCAGAGTCCATTACATCTCTACCATTGTATGATGGGCAGTTTCCAAGGGGTATAATTCACTCCTTGCTTTTCATTCCAAATCTCTATTCCCCTGTTAGAATTGGTTATCATGCAGGAAGAATTTAATTGCAGGAATTTTCCACGTATGTCACTATAAAGTGTTACTAGTTACTGTGTTTATAAATTCCATTTGTAGACTTAAATAACCATAAAGCATTAGGGAAAAAGATGATACTCCTGAAGGCGATTGCTATAAGATGGAGATGGCAGGGAGAAGGGCTAAATTGAAACCCTTCTGTTTTTATTCCCTTTCCACATTCACTGATGCAGAATTACAGAAAAGTGCTAAATCTCTCTTAAATCTGAGCAGTTTTCCTCTCTCTAAAATGATGATAATACTCGTCATGCAGAATCTTGAAAATAAAATGAAATACCGCATACAAAAGAGATGTCAATTATAATGGGACAACATATGACGTAATTGAAAAAATAGCAGCTTGCGTCCCTTTATTCTAAGATCCATGAGTTAGCCATATAAAAGATTGAATTAACTGTTGGGACACTCCCTGGTCTAACAAATTCCAATTAATTAAAAAATATACATATGGGGCTGGGGATTTAGGTCAGGGGTTAGAGTGCCTGCCTTGCAAGCACAAGGCCCTGAGGTCGATCCCCAGCACACAAAAAAAAAAAAAAAAAAAAAACCCAACCAAAAAAAAAACATATATCAAAATTGCCTGTGGGGAATGTACGTCATCAATGGCGCCAGTACCCTGCACAGTGTTGTTAGTCAACGTTTGCTGTATTGTGCTGTGATAACAACAAAACCGCCCAAGCCCCAGTGACTCACAACCACGAGGGCCCATTTCTCACTCACACACATGCTGGTTGAGAGGTGTCGATGGCCCCACTCCAGCCTTTTGCTTTTTTCCCAACTCCAGGCAGAAAGAGTAGCCCCACCTGGGACACTTCTTCTCCAGAGGAACGAAAACAATCGTGACGCCATGTGACAGCTGTGAAATCTTTCGCTCTGAGATGGAACGTGTCTGCTCTGCTTCCCTCTCATTTGCTAAAGCAAGTCACACACCCAACACCAGTGTCACCTGAGGGTGAGGATAGTTCTCCCAGAAGGGGGAGACTCAAGAGGGGACCTGGCAGGTACCACATATTCAACACAAACAATGCAGTCTCTACACAATGGATAGACTACAAATAGACACAATTGTGCCCTACCAGGGCTTACCATTTTCCCATATACTCAATTTTTGTGAATGGTCTGGGAAAAAAGAAGCAGGAAGTCTGCATAGAAATGTTCAAGCTCCATCACATACAGTGATATGAATAGATTTGGTGGTCACCAGAATGGATACCCAAAGCTGAAGGAAAGGTAGATGCACTTTTAACAGTTTTGATAGAAAAGAATTATTTTCAACCCAAGTTCTGCATCCAGCTAGAAGACCTGGAAACCACCCCACAGTGTGAGTCGCCCTGCACACCAAGAGGCTGTGGAAACATTCACACACACCTCCAAGGGGCTCCCAGCAGGGAGGAAAGTGGGAAATGTGCACTGATCTCGAATTTAATTTACTAGTTAGAAGAATGGTCTGGACCAGAAGGAGAGCATCAGTGTGCTTCCCAACATCCAAGTGAACAACATTTTCGAGAGGGTCTTGAGTCTGTACAAGCAATCATCTGAGCATTAATTTCTCTTTTCAGTCAATCTTAATGAGCTAAGATATGTAAAAGTTATTAGATACATACTACAAGGTATTAGAATAATAACTGCTATCAATTTAGTAATGTGCAGAATTGAACAAACCATTTTATTTGTCCCCAATGTTTTTATACTCTCTTTCCTAAAGTAGAATTTAATATAATTACGCAGAGAATAAAAAAGTCTACTGGGAGCTAGGCGCCTCTGTGTTTTTAATGCAATCAAGTTGTTAAACCAATACAAGGCCTGGAGGAAAAAGAATAAATAATTATGAAGAAAGGCACCAGTCTTGGGGCAACTAACTTACAACACACTAAAAGCTACACCACTTTCTATTTGAAGAACACAGCGTTCCTCAGATAGTAGATGAAAGTGTGATTAAACTGAATATTTTGGGATATCATGAAGCAGAAACTGGTTACTAAAAGAAACTTGGAACAAAAAGAAACTTGGAACCTAGAAAACAGTAACACCAAAAATCTCCATAACATAAAATGATGAGTTTATCAATCAAAATGAGAGCAAAGAATTCATAAAATACTTTGGAAAGATGCCATTGTGTGATTCAGTGTTTTATGTTTTAGTGCATAAATTCACATGGAGAAAATTTTATCAGACAATGAAAGAAAGTCTAGAGAACACTTCTTTCACTGGAAATATCAACTTGTACATGATGAAGCCTTCTAATGGCCTCCTTCCTAGAGTAAATGCCTTTTGTTTTAAGTGTCTCACATTGACTGGACCTTTAGCCCAGGCTGGCCTCGAACTCTCGGCTATCCTCCTGCCTCAGCCTCCCAAGTGCTGGGATTACAAGCATGCCCCACCACACCTGCCTTGCCCAGGGTTAGATAAAAAGAATATCTCTCCTCCACTATCAAAATATATGTTATATTCTGTTGCTTCTTAGCAGAATTTGTAAATGAAATTAGTATGGTGATGATCCACTTACCATATTTGAAATACTGTACACTTTGTGTTAGGGTCTGTCTTACTATCCAGCCAACAGACTCAAGTATTAAAAAGCAGATGGCAAACATATGTC
>PVJO010015869.1:0-33686 GCA_004026905.1 Hystrix cristata | reverse complement strand
TTGCACATATAATACATTTGAGTAAGTAATAACTATCATTATTGGAAAGCAAAATGTTCTGATTTTAAAAAGTGGAGAAAATCTCCTATTCCACTATTTTCATGGGGAAATTTTTGAGTTTTTTTCATTCATTTAGGAGAATGTTCTTGTCTCCTAATTCCTTATCTAAATTGTGACAATAACATAATTCCAACTTAAACTTTTCCAATCAACTTCCACACTTCTACCAAAGTGCTACCCGGGGGTGACTAGGTCCTGCTTCTTAGAGGGCTCCCCATGGTTTGCAGGATAAAATTCATGTTGCTGAACCACAGCGTGGGGAGCATTGACCATCCCATCTCTGCCTAGTTCTCTTATTTCTCTGCCTCCATCAGTTCTTCTTTCCTGCCATCTTCCCTGCCTGTTCACTCTTGTCCAAATGATCATCTCATTCATCTTTCTGTAGGTGTTCATGGGCCATTTCCTCAGAGTTTTCTTTCTCCCTGTTTTAACCGATTTAATCCTACTAATTTTTTCCGAGTCTACTCAAGACTCCCTTCCTCCCGGAAGCCTTGTGGACCACTTCCTCCCCCGTTCTGATGTCCAGTCACCAGCTGCCCGTCTGACATGCAGAGCAGCCTTCAAAACACAGAAGGCTAAGGGCTGGCCGTGCAGGCACATCGCCTGTTACCTAACGCCTAATTTAGTTTTGCTTTGGCTTTCTTCTCCAAGAGCCAGCATGAGTGTGGATACACACACACACGTACGTGCAAAGGTCACACTGGCAGCACTGGTGCCAGAGTCCAGATGATGCCCACGGACCAGCAGGTGAGCACTGGTTACCAGTGTCTCCTTTTCCACTGGCTGTTAGTTATAAATCTTAGCCACAAATTAAGGTTATTTCACTCTGACTTCTCTGAGGCCATTTTGCCTGCTAATGGCCCCTTGGTGTTGGTTTCCTTTCTTGATTAATACATAATCATCAATTTTTGCCATTAGATTTCTGTATCTTTTACAAATCCCACCCTAACTACTGTGGGCTGATAAGGTCTTACCACCATCACTGTGAAAAATATGAGTATTTCAGGATTATCAAGGTTGTGCTTCCTTTTCTGAACGTGATTCTCATTCACTCAGTCAGTTATTACAAAAAGAAAGCAAATTCTGACACTATATATTCTTCTGCTAGCTTGCCTTGTTTTCAGTCTTGATACTTCAACTAAGAGTCACTAATCAGGAGCAAAATGATGTGCCTCTCGCCATTTGAACATACAGGTTTGCCTACACAAATCCCCACTGTACAAAAGCATATTCTGACTATTTGAGAGTTTGATCCAAGAATTACACTGACCCATATTGAAATAAAAAAGTGCATACCTGACAGAGAAACTGTTTTTTCAACCATGTGAGATCCTGCATAGTTTCAAGCCAAAGAGATAATGCAGTTCCACAGGCACAAAGAATTGACGCAAGTCCACCACATGACTCGGCCTTGGCTGGTGATGACTGACATAGCTGTAGCAGTGAAGAAAGTGGCTCTTCTCCAGGGCCCACCAGAAGGAGCAGCCACAGGACTGGGCCCCAGGTGTCCTGCATATTATCAGTCCAAGGTGGTCCCCCGGCACAGCCCAGCTACTCTTACAGCCTGCAGCCAGACTGGCTTCCCAAGCACAGCACCGGGCATCTAAGCATTTGGAAGCGCTTACTTGGCTTTTCTTTCTGGAGCAAGTCACTCTATTGCTCCACAAGAGGGAAGAATGTGCCGTTTTCCAAGAGCAGAGTGTTGAAAGAGCCAAACATTAGAACATGAAATGGAACAAAAGATGAAGACCTAAAAGGGAGTCAGTATTAAGTATCTGCCAAATAGAAATGAGTATGGTCAACCTCGAGTGCGTGCCATTTTGTTTTGAGGTAGACTGAACTTTCTTGGTTAAGGAGGACTCTATCTAAGGAAGCAAGAAAGTGGGTGTTTAGGTTATGGAGGAGTCTACTTATTTAAGCTGCAAATTACTGCGCTATTGCTAAATAATTATCCACATGCCACTGTATCAGAGCCAAAAACAATAGAAAATCTTTATTAGAGAGGATTGATTTTTTTCTCTGCTTCGGACTGAGTTTTCTTTGTAATAATAAAAACACAAAGGTAGAGGGGCAGGGAATAAGAAACTGAATGACTTCACTTTCTGTCCTCCACATAAACCTTACCAACCTTCGAGTAATGGTGCGCTCTACCCATAGAATCCATAAAGATCTTCCTGGAGTGTGTTTATTCCCAGTATAAGGACACTCTGTGAAATACACAGCATTGGTCTGATGCTGCTGACAGAATGGGAAAAAATTTTTGACAACTATGCTTCAGACAGAGGGCTGATACCTAGAATGCATAAAGAACTCAAAAATTTAACCACCTAAAACAAAAGACCCAGTCAAGAAATGGGCATGTGAAACAAACAGACACTTCGCAGAGGAAGAAATATAAATGGCCAACAAATACATGAAAAAACATTCGACAATCCTGACCATTAGAGAGATGCAAATTAAAACAAGGCTAAAATTTCATCTTATACCGAAAAGAATGGTAATCATGAAGATATCAAAAAATAACAAATGCTGGCAAGGCTCCTTCATTGCTGGTGGGCATGTAAACTATAGTACAACCATTATAAAAATTACTATGGAGATTTTTCAAAGAACTAAAATTAGAAATTCCATATGACCCAGTTATATCCTTTCTAGAAATCTTCCTGCAAAGTGCTACAGACATCATACTATAGTGATACTATATTATATCACTATATCACTATATAGTGATATACTATACTATAGTATACTATAGTATATACTATAGCATATACTATATAGTGATATATATATACTATAGTATATACTATATAGTGATATACTATAGTATATATATATATATACTATAGAATCATTGTAGTATATGTTTATAGCAGCCTAATTCATAACAGCTAAATCCTGGAAGCAGACTGGATAAAGAAAATGCGATATCTATATATAGTGGAATGTTATCTAGCTCTAAAGAAGAGCAAATTAGAGACATTTGTAGGAAAATGGATGCACTTGGAAAATATAATGCTGAGTGAAATAAATGAGACACACGAGCTTAAATACCATATATTATCTCTCATTTGAGTGAGGCAAAGTACAAATGAAGGGTGGATAAAGGCTGGATAGAAGGTGACAAAGAGATGGAGCTCTTGCAAAAGGGAAGGAGTCCAAGGAAACATGGGTGAGAAGAGAGGGGGAGGGGAAAGGAAATAAGGAGAACAAAGATATGCCATGTACAGGAGCCATAATGAACATAAACATTACATGTCACAAATAAGAGATAAGATTAATAACATCAACAAGAATGAAAATTGGGAAAAGGGATTTAGAGGAGGGAGGGAAGCAGGAGGGAAGCTATATTATGTATATGCACCCATTCTCCAAGATGACTGTAAACTGCATGTACTGCAAATATGTACTAAAAAAAGTATGAATAAAAAATGTACTAATAAAAAATAGTAATTTCCCTAAATTTTAATCTTTTAAAAGATCAGGTTGGAAAAAAACTGCTCATGGAAAAAGGACAATTTGAGTATTCTCCTGAAATCTGTCAAAAGGAAAATAATTTTAATTTCACTTGAAAAGGGCTTTCAAAAATAAAAAAAAAAAGAAAAGGACTTTCGCCTATGGTAATCTTTATGAATCACTTATATCTCTATTTAAGAAATAGTGACTACTTTATACGTTGAAAGTAAGTTTGGAAATATTTGGAAAAGGATGTCCAAAATAGTACACAATCATCACTAAAATATTAGAATTCTGCTACTACTACAATCCTCTACATGATTATAACTCATTGTTACCATTCACTTTGGTTCTTCCCTTCAAATGGAAATATGGGGTTGTGATGGACGTATTTTCTAATTTTTATTTTTATTACCATGTGTTTGTGATAGCTAATGGTTACATTCAGTGTGGGGAGTTGGCACATGTACATAGCATTTCTTCATTCTTTTTACCTCTCTTCCCCCTTCCATCTCTTGGTCCCCTTCCCATTTATAAAACATCTATATAAATGGTTACACCTTGGGACCATAATGTTGAGTGAAATAAGTCAGACATACAAGCTTAAATATCACATGGTTTGTCTTATATAAGAAACCAAAATATAAATAAAGAGCAAAATAAAAGATAACGGGAAACTCTGTGATGGACAAATTGACCGTGGTAGGTCCAAGAGATGAGCGCAGAGCATCGCAGAGGACAGAAACCCTCGGACGTGTTGCTATCCAGCCAGCATAGTACTGGACAGAGCAGAATCTGACTCTGCTTGAAAGGGAGAAGCTCTATTTTCCTTAGTTAATCTTAATCATCTCACAAAACCTACTTGCACCAAGATCATCAGACCAACTCTACTTACAGACGGGAAACCGAACCTCAGAATCATTAAAAGTCAGACAGCTGCTACCCGTTAGTGGATCCAACACTCAAATGTCCTGCGCTTTTTATACTATGTCATGTTTTCTCATTACATCATAGTTTTCTCAGTGAAAGAACCATACCATGGTAATAAAAATCAAAACACTTTTGGGGAAAAAAAGTTGATTTGCCCAAAATTCAAATCCAAAATGTTCTCTCACAATAACAATTGAACTCTAGAATTTTTGTAGAAATATATAAAAATTCAAAAATAATGGCATGGTGAAATCCTGTTCCAAATCCCCTTGAGTCTGCTGGAAGAAATAGCAGAGGAAGAACACGTCAGTCCTTTTACCCCACACACCAGGGCAGATGAAAAGGGACACTCAACACCAGACACTCTTACAAAGCAGAATAGATACTGTTGTTCAAAGGAGAAGTCACAGCAGTCACTATTTTCCCTCCTCGTCTTCACTTTTTGCTTCTCTCCAGTCACCTCCTCGAGCACATGCCATAATATGACTCTTTCGGCCTCTTCTTTGGTCCTGAGGCTGAGGCCTAGTGAAATCTAGGGGTCTGGTTAGATTTCTGGGTCACTAACATCCAGACGGAAAGACGAGGCTACCACCTGCAGCCACTTTGCCTGTCACCAAAGCAGGTGCACCCCGCTCCTGGCTCCTGTCCACCCCTCACCAAGCCATCGCATCAGGACGATGGCGTCTGCTGTGGGCTCGTTTTCCCCGCAGATCCGCCGTGGCATGGAGGGCTCCAGCCGCGCTGATCGTCGCACATTTTCCCTGCTTAGAGATGTATTGCAGGATGACTGGGAATCAAGCGTTCTTGCAGCTGGGCCCTGTTGCTCAGCAAAAGAGCAATCAAATCGTTTTACAAAGCAGAACACTGTAAGCTGAAACACGTTCAGTTGAACTCCACCCACAGCAAAATTCTTTAGAAAATATTTTCCCTCTAAACCCACATAAGAGTAGGATTAGATGGGTTACCCAATGAGACAATTTATGCCAAATTTGTCATTCCCGTTGCTAGTGAGATAAAGGGGGAAAACCAAACACCAGCGAACAGCTAAGCAATGAAGAGACCCTGGTGTCCACAGCGTCTCTGAAGAAGGCTTTTCTGTTCTTGCCAGAAGCCAATGACACCCCTAAAACTCACTCCACCCGTGAAGCAGAGAGACGCTCCCAGAGGCTGCAACACGTGTCTCCACATTACTGAAGGGCAGGAGATCGCTCTGATGCTGTGTATGAGTGTCAGCATTGCTAAGCTGGGACTAAGTTGCCCAGAATTCCCTTCCCAGTGAGGCTATGGGGCAGCGAGGGCCAAGAGAGAAATGCATGTGGGAACATCGCCGTGGGCTGGTTCCTCTGCTGGGAAGGGGCTCTGGGCGCCTGGCCCCTCCAGCTCCTCCAGCTTCCCTCAGTCCCCAGCCAGGCGTCTGCAGCTCCGTGCACAGGGGCATCTGCCCGGTCAAGTTCAGAGCCAACGAGACAGTTTGTCCTCATGGGTCCAGTGTGTCCTCGTTCGTCTTCACTGTCCTCTGCTTGAGTCCTGCATTTCTTTCGGACTGCCGGCCGATGCCACCTCCAGACAATCTCCGGCCCTAGAGGCAGCCGCCTTCCCGAAAAGCCTTCCCTGGCTGCCACTGGGGTGATGTCTGTTCCTTATAACAAACCCCTGAGCCCACATTACAGAGAGTAGCTCCACTTCCCACGCTCACCCCGAAGGACGTGGAATCACACGGGGTGCAGGACTGGGCCCTGAGTGAGGAACCAGCAACAAAGCTCTGGGGCACTGAGGAAGGGTACTGACCAGGGCCTAACATCTGCCTTTGTTCCCCTTGTGGGCGAGGGCTCTTCATGGTTGTTCTCTGGTTTCCTACCGTGAGAATGTGTGAGTAGATCGTTCATGTCTTTAGGAAGCAGAATGTCACAAGAAGAAGATCCAGCCTGGTGGGACACATGAGGAGCCACCTCACACCAGGATTTGATTAGATGGTGAGATTCTGGGCTTCACAGCTGGGCCTGCTGATGTCAGGAGAGAAGATTCACGGTGCTGGGAAGGTAGTGGGAGGACAAGGTACCGGAGGGCGGGACACATTTGGGGCTAGATGCCAGGCTATGGTAGATTGTTTCCGAAGATTGGCCCTGGTCGATCACACATCCCAGCGTCCCTGTCCTTGTGAAGTGTCCCCTTTGAATCTTGGCTATTGCCGTGACTCACTTTCAACAAAGTGAAGGCGGCAGAAATGATGTTACATGATTTCTGGATCTTGTGGCAGATTCTGCCTGATTCTTTCAGAAAGCTCATGCTGGGAGAAAGCTAACATCATGTAGAGTTGTATGTAGCTCTCACTGCTGTAGGAAATCCCAGGATCTTTCCTGTTGCTAGAAGGTAGATAAAGCAAACCACACCCATAACGGAATGGTTCCTGGCTGGACTTACTGTGTTGGAAAACACAAACGAAAGCATTGCACTCACCTTCATGGACAATCCCAGTTCTCTACTGTTTCTGGTATTTTTAATTCCAGTCTCCCTTCCCTCCAGTCCCTTAACCACAACATTACTAGAATGAACCATCTAAGAATATTATACTCATTATGTCATCTTGCTATAAAATAACTCTTCAAAGAACCCTGTTATACATGAGGATGGAATCTAAAATCTTCCCACTGTCTTCCATCTCCATTTTTTAGTGCCCTCCAGAACGAGGACACTAGATTTCACATTCAAGCCAAAGTAATCTTTAATGTCCCAGCCATGCCATGGAATTGTCATTTCTCAAGGTTAGGTTCGCTTACTGTGCCCTCCCAACAGAAAACGCCCATTCCTCCCATTTACCACCTCAAGTGGAACCCTTCCTTCAACACCCACCTCAGTCCTATCTTTCTATGACCTCCTCTAGTTTATTTCTCCTCCCTTACTTTTCTACCATACTCATTTCAGAAATCTTAATTATATTTCTGGATATATATACATATATACTGTGTATTTCTCTAAGTATAATTATCTTGAGGAAAGATACTATGTTTTTATTTGTCTTCGATTTCTCTATATAAAGGGAAGTACCTATTAGACTGGCAAATTTACTTTTCCCTTTTATGTCCTTCAAATAAAATAATTTAAGGGAAAATAAATTATTCCAACACATACCAAGGCAATTATATTGACAGCTTTCAATTAAATCTTTAAAACTCTTCTTATCTCTGTTATCTACACTCAGAAGATGACTTCGGGGCAATCATACTTTGTCTTTATAAGCATGAAAATTTCCTTTTAATTAAAATATTATGAATTGCCTATAATGCATAACAAAAAGCCACTCTGCCACCATGATACTCATAAGTAAACTTATATTTCATTAGTCACAGTAGTGTGCTTATAAAACTAAAAATCATGTTATAAATCTTTGTGACATATTCTAGTTATTCACCTTACTGATAGTTAATTATTGAGAAATAAATTCTAGGACATCTTGAAATTATCCCATTTCTCCCAATTTTCCAATCTGTTCTCATTCTGCTTTGCCATCCCCTTAATGGTTTTGTTTTCTCAAGAAGCTTGGTTTGTCAACAAACTAGATATTCAGAAACAAAGAGATGATTATGTAAATTATCATAGCTCTATGCAACTAGCGTGAACATAAAAAGATCATATTAAAATTGTATTATGATGTAGAAAAATTATTTTTGTAATGGCCCTTAAGAAGCTGTATATTTATTATCAGCCCAGACCATGCACACACAGAAAATGCGTGGGAGAAAATTATGGCAGAAATAAGATTGAATTATCCCATTTTCTTTATCTTTCTTCATTTTCCTTATTTTTATTTTATATTTTAAATATTCCTTAATAAACACATATTATGTTTTTACAAAAAAAAAAAAAAAAAAGGAAACAACTTGAGTGTCTGTAACCTGAAAATCCAAAATGCTCCAAAATCCAAAATCTTTTGAGTGTGCGTCAGGATGCCCTCTGACCTCACCTGACGAGCTGTCCTTAGAATGCAGGCTCATGGAACATACTGTGTAAAGTTCACTTCCGTCTGTTCGTGTGAGGTATACATGAGACATGAATGAATTGTGTGTTTAGATTTGAGTCCCATCCCAAAGCTACCTCATTATGGTACAGGCAAACATTCCAAAATCCAAAACATTTCTGGTCCCAGATATTTGGGATAAGCAATACAGAACCTGTGTATTTCAGTTTAGAAATAGGACCCAATTTTGGTTCACGGTTCTATGAGTCATTCATAATCTTAGTCCCAGAAAATGCTTATCCATTCGGCCTAAGTCACTGTTAAAGAAATTCCCTGCCTGTCCTCAGAGTGAGATTTCAAAAAGTCATGCAACATGCAATATGTCAAGCACCATGCTTCCCATATTTTGTGATTTGTGAACAAGACTAGGTTCCCCTGAGCAGTAGACCTGATGATTTTAAGGCTTTGATCGTATCTTCTGCTGAGCTCAAAGCTTTAGGCATTCAAATTTCTTTAATCAATGTTCATATAGAAACCCCTTGATCATTTTACTTACTGTTTTCTGGGATGCTTGCAGGTCTGTTTTGTCTGAGGAGAGGTGAGCAGGCGAATACAGATTATTCCAGTTCTTAAACACTCATGAAAAGGTGTTTTCTGATTTGCTTCCGGTGTTTTTCCAGGGATGAGTCATTGTGTCCTGGGGAGCACCCCCCCCAGTCATTTCAGGGTCACTCTCCTGGGTGGAGCTAACTCCTTGAAACCATCGGTTTGTAGTCTTTGTAGTCTTTATTCCTCTTCTTCCTTCTCTCCTCCCTCCTCTCCTTCTCTCCTTTTCCCCTCCCGCTAGATCTCTTATCTCCAAACACAGTCAAGTTCATCTGTTTGTGTCTTACCTTCACATAAGTGAGAATTCACCCATAAATATATTCCCATGCCTGGTTTCTTTTATTCAAACTTGTGATATCAATTCCAGTTGGAGATTTTATTGTTCAGCAACTCGCCAGAAGGTTAATATTCTTTCTGGACAGTATCTTCTGCAGGGCCTCTCCATTACTGTCCTCCAGCTAGGAACATGCTTATTCAGCTTTGCCTTTTGCTTCCTATCCCTAAGTACTTAATCCACAATAAAAACATTTTTACCAAAGCTATGACAATGCTTTTAAAAAGTCTCCTCTGGCATTCTGTCTTTTATATAATAGCTTATTTATACGATGTTCATTAAAGTAATCTGACCACGTATTACAGATTCTGACAACTTGTCACACGTCCTACCGGAAGTCATTTTTATGTACTCATACTGAACTTGTTTAAGTTTCAGGGAGTCCAACCAAGATTGTCACTGGCACCTCACAGTTGCTTGCTGGAGCCTTTCCGTCCAAACACTGTGTTCCGGATTTCAGCGATTCTGGAATGAATTAAAGGATACTGGGATCATAGTCCTTCCTAACCCTCTTACAGCCAGCTTTTCTTCTCTTGTTTGGATATTTTTCTAAATGAAGAAGTGTAAGGATTGCCCATAATTTACAAAAAGATGTATATGTAAGTATCAATATAGTTATAAGAAATTAATCAGACAATATTTTTCCAAGTCTATATGCTACTACATTCATTCAAGTCTATGACCCAAATCACTGTAATCCAGCATGTGAAAAGAAAAGGAGACCCCAGAGTTTTTTGCTTTTATTTTTGTTTTGCCATGCTGGGGATTGAGCTATATTCCCAGCCTTTTTTTATTTTTATTTTTTCTCATGTTGCGACAGAGTGCTGCTGTTACTAAATTGTCCACAACGGGGGGCTCAGAGTGGAACCTGCCTAGCAGGCAGCATGGTTTGGACTTCTGAGCCTCCTGAATGGTGAGAAATAAATCTCTAATATTTGAGCCACCTGGCTCATGGTGTCTTTGTACAACAGCCTGTGCTGACTAATACAAGGGCCCCTTAGAGATTCGGGGACTTGGGACACCCGTCGAGGGCATTTCAAGGACCAAACATCCTGACTTTAGTAATTAACATGAAACTATGATAACAAATATGTCAGAGCTGGGCCACATTCAGAATAATACTACAAGAGTAAAAATTAGAAGTCTGCCCAGGTGCGGGGGTTGGAAAGATAAGAAAGGTGAAAGGAAGAGGGCAGTAGTACTACAGCACATGAAGAGCTTGAAATTTAGGAAAAACCATGGGATTTGGAGAAAAGCAGATCTAGACTCAAATACTGGTCATTTTCTCTCTCTCTCTCTCTCTCTCTCTGTGTGTGTGTGTGTGTGTGTGTGTGTGTGTTACTGAGATTGCACCCAGGACGTTTGCACTGAGCTACATCCACAGACCTTTAAATCTTCGTATTTTGAGACATGGCCTCCCTAAGTTGCTGAATTGCCCAGGATGGGCTCTAACCTGGAGTCCTCCTGCCTCAGTCTCCCACAGGGCTGAGATTACACACATGTGCCACTGCTCTCAGCTTTGGCCATGTTTTTATAAACTGCATAGTTTTGAGCAAGTGACTGAAAATCAGAAACTCAGTCTCCTCATCTGCAAACTGAGATAAGCAATTCCTACCTCAAGAGTTGTCGTGATCATTAAGTGAGAGAGTACAGCACAAGAAATGCCTTGTACACAGGAAATGTGCAGAGTATGCATCCTTCCTGCTTCTACGGTCAGAGCTGATCTAGAAAAATAGTCCTTGAGATGCAGCCAAACAGCCAAGCAAGCTCTACCGAGTAACTGTAAGCTGGAATCCATGTCCCAGAGTGCACTCTTTCAGGTAATATTTTAAATAACTACATTCTTGAAGTAAAATCAAAGCATAGTTCCTGGTCACACTTTGTGCAAATAACAAATACTTGTAGTGAAAAGAACCGCAGCTAAATGGTTTTGTTTAAAAGGGACAATGCTCAGTTATAGAACAGCAAGCTGCTGTATCAGCAAAGTGGAAAGCACTACGCTGGGTGAGCCTAGAGGAACCTTGTCAAAGTTCGTCCAACGCCACCCACCCTCCCCTCCACAGTAACGCACTCTATTTCTACACACATACTTGTGATGCTGTATTTTTAAACAGGACCGAGTGGCTAAACCTAAAGTTTCTAAAACAACTGATTTATATCCAGGAAAGGGGAGTAATACTAAATAATGTTCTTGACTATAATCATCCTCCAGGTTCGGATATTTTCTGAGAGACTTCGCATACAACATGATGCGCAGTGGAACCAGCGGCCATTTAGTCTCCACCCACGCAACAAAGAAATATCATCAGTTTTCTGTGGACACGGAGATCGAAGGCCATTTGTTAGAGCCGCTCTCATGAGTGGTCGGCACTGCCCTCTAGTGGCAAGCATGAGTAATCACAGCTGCGTCCCTCTGCAGAGACCCGCGAAGCTCCCGGGCAGCAGCAGAACTTGGGGAGGAAATCAGCGCCGCAGGCTGACAGCTCTTGGTGCCCAGTGGGATCATCTTGTACCTTTGTTTCTTTCACAGCAACTAAGGCACTGTCAAAGGGGCAGGTGGTTTCCAAGCTTGCTGGCAACACTAGAGGAGACAGAATAATGACTCTGACCTCTTAACGATTTCGAATCTGGATGGATGGCCGAGGAGCCTAGCACACGTCCGGACGGAGCGGCGTAAATTCCGTGACCTGCACGCATCTGTGTCTGCTCTTTGCGTGTTTCACGCTGAGCTCGCCGGCACGTGGGGCAGCCAACGGGAATGGAGACTCCTCTGTGCAAAATGACTATTAGACCCTACAGGAAGGCGACAGAGCCGCAAGACAGGCTCTCCTCTCAGGTACACGGAACGTGACTGGGAAACGCGGACTCGAGTTTAATATTTTTCTACCTCTGGTAGAGAAATCAAACACAGACAATCGCAAATAAAAATATGGGGAAAGAGACAGAAAGCACAATGTGGATGTGGATGTAAAAGATGAATCAGGTGACCACAGATTTGGGGGTTTGGGTCGGTGATGGAAATCAGAGAGTATAAATGATCTTAATGACAAATTATCTACTTTGATTCCATAGCTTTTCAAGGGAGGGAAATAACGGGCCCAGAAATGTGACCTGGCTCTCCTGACATCTCGAAGTGGGGAAGTCGCAATCCAAACCCACCGCCGCAGCCGTCCCTCCCTGCAGCGACCCCAGCTGGAATTAAATTTCTCCTCGTCTGGACTTCGAAGTGGGCTGTTTTAAAGGAAATCGTCTCTGGTCCAGCTAAAGTTAGAGATCAGCTCTTGGATGGACCGTTATCCATGTATCACTGCCTGATACAAATGGGAAAAGGACAAAGGTTACGCTGGATAATGTTTTCTTGCTCTTATTCATCTTCCGAGTCACCAGAAGTTCAATCTCATCTATTTTGATTTTAATGGACTGAAAATGACTCCAAATGTACCTCGTTTAAGATGCAATATTCTCCCTTGACTTTTTCAGCCAAATTTAAATCATTTCTCGTCGAGTTTTCCTGGTCTCCCTCATTAGCACCATTTCACCCCCGCAGCGAAGTCAGATGGGCTGTTTAACACAACGATGTCTCTAGAACGTCTCGAAGTGAGAAAGAGGGAATGGAAATTTGTGGGAAATCCCTTTTCTTCAAGATTTCCATCTAGGACTTTCAAAGCGTTTGGCTAAGTTTCAAATAAACATCTCTCTCCTTCGTGTAGTTGATGCATATGTTTTGGCTTCCGGGGGGAATACTAACCTGCAAAATTTGTCATTTTTCAGCTAAATTATAATTTGCTCATCCGTTACAGCCATCTGACAGGCATCATGGCTATTCTGAAGGACTTTGGTATAAATCATGGTTTAAATAAAACTGAATTTAAAAAAGCTTATTTAGGAAAAAGTAAAATGATATAGAATGGGGCTATTACACTCCTTATACTCCTACTGTACTACCTGAAACAGAAAGAAAATGCATTATAGTGTGCAAACTCCATTGTTAAGGCTAAATTTAGGGACGGGGTTTTTATGGCCAACCGACTCCTCCTTATAAAGACTCAGGCCTCCCTCCCTCCCAACCCCCACTCTGTTTTCTTTGAGCGTGTACTTTAAAAGTCTAATAAACTTCTTTACGCCTCTTCCAGACACAACTAGAAAATTCTTTTTCTGTCATGGGAGTCAGCAAACCTGAAAGCTGCTCCAGGGGTGGGGTGGGTCAGGTTCCTCGTCTTCACTTTGGGAGACCTCCTCGGACCCTGCCTGGCAACATTTCCTTGGATGAGCCACGAGCCTTTGATCAGGAGCTAAGCAGGCATCACGACTTCAGCTTCGACTTCTCCAGCTCGGAAACAAGCAGATGCTCAACTATACTTCTATTAAAATACTGTGTATATGTTCCCGGCAACTCTGCCCAAGTGTCCTCCGCATGACGAGACCCGTGCTCGCCAGGTGATACACCGTCAGGTTCTGCATTAAGTGTCTAAAACCCAGTCTCCTGTGTCTCCTGGACATCACTCAAGACGAGACAGTCAGTCCCTGGCTAGGCACGGTCAAGCCTCCTATCAGGCTAAAGTAGCTATAAAAAGACAGCCCATCAGCCTCTCTACAACCCCTCAAAATCAGAGATCAAAGTCTGAGGGTGGAGAATGAGGTAGGATACAAGAAATAAAGACAGGGAAAAAAGAGACAAGGAAAAAGATAATATGAAAATTGTACTTTGTACAAATAAACTGTAGCTTCAGAACACAAGAGTTATTCAGGCTATTTTCTCCCTTCCAGGAAAAATTCCTAAGGCCTGAAAGACCATAAGCCTGCACAATGGATGTGGGTCCAGTGTGAATCGTGTTCCCTCCTGCCAACCCATCCTTGGAAGGACATTATTAGGAGGAGGGCAGATCTCAGCTTCAAACACATGTGAGTGGTTTTCATTTTAACATAGACCACCAAAGGGGTAAACCCTACAGACATTAGGATATGCATCCCAGATGACCCATCCTAGGGAGACCCTAAAGTCCACAAAAAAAAAACCCAACCCATGAATACTGATGCCTCTATCCTTCTTCAGGGCCCACGCTACTATTTTTGAGAAACTCTTGAAATTCTGCCTAATAAACCTCTTTATAACTAATAAGTAAACAGTCGGAAGGTACTATTCAGAAACAAAAAATTTAGAGTCAGAAAACTGTAAATCCGTCATAAATTCTATATAAATGGCATCCATTATAAATGCGTAATACAAGAACTCTTTGAACGTAACCTATTCATTTCTGATGACTGTTGAGAATTTTTCAGGGTTTCAGTATTGCTCTGTGAACATTAATTGTCATTGGGCAGGGGCTCAAATGTTGGTTAAAATAAAGGTTTGTTTACCAAATATTGGACAAATAATCATCAGACTTAATAAGCCGAGACCATGCAGTCCCACTGGGCAGACTGGCATTTGTAATTCTGTCACTGGAAGAAGCACGGGCTGAGGTCAGATACCACACTGTGCTGCCAGACAGCTTTAAACCACCCTGGGGCTTTTGCCCAGAAACTTTGTGAATGAAATAGTCATATTTTGACTGCGAAATAATCAAATTTCCTATTTTTTGACAATCATTTCCCCTCTAGGAATCTATCCTCAGAATATTCTGAGACAAGCAAACAGAAAAGTAAACATGGAGATCACCATCTCAGCATTTTTTAAAAATGCCAAAACAAAAAGCAAAAAAAGAGAGTTGAAGCCGAATGTTGAACCCAGGAGAACAGTTCGATGCTGTAGTGTGCAGACATTACCAAATATGTTTCATAAAGTTTCAAAAAAATGAGAAAAGAGCTATGATGAAAAACTAAGTCAAGAAGAAAAGTTTATATATACAAACCTGAATTTACTTTTATTAACATATGCATAGAAAAAATACTTGGATAAAATACAACAAAGCACTGACCATTATCTTAATTGTGTAGTGGATTATTATTTTAACTTCCATCTTTAGATAGCTCTTTCCTCAAGGCATTTTGGGGCAGGAGAACAATAAATGTGATTACATTTCATGTATGCCTAAATCACCACATTCCTTGCTCCTCAGCTGAAATTGCCTACCTAGTTCATTCCTTTTCTTTTTTCTGTCTCTCAGCACGCTCTCCATGCCAGACATGAGGGCACAAAGGAAGAATAAAGCTTTAGTGTACATAATTCTTTATAGCTTTTGCATTCCTTTCATTTCTTATTTGACCCTAATAACAATCTCAAGAGGAGGCCGAATCTAGGTACTTACTTACAAACTTCTTAAATTTTTCTCTTATTAGTACAGATATTTTAATATTTTTATGTCCATAGTAACGATTATTAAAATAAATGTGATTATGAGACTATCAAACACTAGGATAATCATAAGTTTAAATCTAGTTACCCCACTTGGAGAAGTTAGATCTCAACTGTCACCTTTGACGGGAGTCCCTTCTCTGATGTTCACCCCACCCCCATCCCTATCCCAGCCATCTTCATATTGCACTACTAGGATGGTCAAAAAATACACTGAATGCTAAAATTTTTTTTAATTGTTACAGTAAAAAACACATTTCCATGACGCCCCCTCAAAATACAGCCCCTTGCTTCATACACACTCATCCTTTCGTAAGTGTCTTTAGTTGTTCTGTTGTGGCTGCCTCGATGTCCTGAACAAATTCAAAACATAGACCTTTCCGGGTCTCTTCCACTTTGGGAAAGAGCCAGAAGTCACACAGTGTAAGAACCCATGACTAAGCTGGATGAAAGCACAGCACCCAGCACCATGTTTCTAAGAGTCTGTTTTTCTCTGGATGGTGCTGGGCAGGAGGATTCACTGCATTATTTAGTCACACTTCATAAAGACACAAAAGAGGGCCCCAGAGCCATTTTGGAAAGTGGCAAGAACAATGGGATAAGTGTGTTCAAAGTGGGGGAGAATATTTTGAGGCAGATCAATGGCAATACGTCTTTTACCATAATAATTTTTTTAGAATTTCAACATTGCATTTTGATCACCTCATGTATATTGTCTCCGTAACACTAATGGATACAAAAAGACAAGGGGATAGATCCCACCCAATAGGCAAAGTGTCCAAGGGAACAAGAAGAGGGCAAAGTGGGAGAGGAATAAGAATTCAGAGGAATAAAGATATCCTAGAAACAAGAACTTAATAACCCAAACTCAAAACAGTAACACACACACTAGGTACTACAGTCAACTTTGTGTAGTTGCGACTTAATACTGCATCTATGTGGTTGTTTACATTGCTCTTTGTTTTTTGTTTGTTTGTTTGTTTGTTTTTGTCTAAGCATTGCTCTTTGTTAAAAGCAAAAAGCACAATATGTTATGGTCTGTAAGTTTGTGTAATTTTGGATGAATTGTAATAAAAAAGAAAAAGAAAGTAGCTGAAGATTGTGCATGGCTCCATTACTTGTCAATGTTTACATCTCCTGTTGCCACCTCTTCTCAGGATGGAACTTCATGAAAACAGAGATCTTGGCCCTCTCCTTTCCCTCTGCTGCTTTTCCCAGAATACCTGGACCTGTGCTGCGTGGAGTAGGCATTTAATAAATATGGACAAAAGACATAAGTCCATGAGCAAGACCACTTGGCATTTTTCCTCTCCCGTGAAGTGAGGATATTCACACTCTCCTTATAGATTCACAAAGACCAATAATGTGAGAAAAGATCCTATCTTAAATGTCACTTTACTACCCCCTATTTAATTACGATAGCATGTGGGCCCTTGCACAATTTTTTGCCATGTCCTGAGAGCGTGCCAGTACTATATACCAAGACCTTCCAAAGAATTTTTTTTCAAAAAGGCAAAGACATAGTTTGCACCCTGCTAAATACGTCTATTAAATAGCTAATTAAAACCACTAGCAGCCATCTCCATAGGCAATGACAGCCTTTGAAGAAAAGCAAAAGCCAGATAAGCTCCAGTGGATGATAAGCCCATGCCTGACAAAATTATTTGAGAGCTGAGAGAAACAAATCATAAGGTGTAAAACAATCCATCATTTCTTGAGGACTTACCTGTTCTCCAAGTCCTGCTAAGTGAGGTGCTGATAAATAGAGGAACTACACAGCCTGCCAAGTATATAGGTTGCTTCCTCTGTTGCCACAAAAGGATGCCTGGTCCCAAAGAAAATAAAGACCATGTTTTGATTTCCATGGTTTGTGGAAACTAAAAAGATTTATAACTCTATAAATCAAAGCATTGTCACATTTTAGAGCCCTAAAGAGGCTAAAGGTATTACTCAAAGACACACAGCCACTTAGTGGCTCAGTTGTGTATCCCATTTAATTCAGTTAAACTCAATTACCATTAGCAGTGCTTGAAGAACTTTGGTTCTATTTTGGTCTGGGAGCAAGCTAGGGAGATACAGTGCTCTGTGTCTTTGGCATAGTGTTCACTGAGCAGTAGCTTGGTTAGTTGGTTGACTGAATGAATTTTCCAACTACTTATCTCTGACCTTTCATAATGTGACCACAGAGATAACAATAATAGTTACACATTTTCTTTCCTAGCACTTGCTGAAGCCTGACTCTATCTACTTTCAATCCAACACTCACTTTTCTTATTCTAAATATTCTTCACAAAATAACATAAGTATCTCTTAATATCCGGTCTGCGGAAGAAATCTACCTCATTGAAATGCTTTTATTGCAAATCCATGTTGTAATGGTAGAAATTTCTTTACAACTGTCTGCTTCAAGCTGGCCATGCATAATTTGACTTGACTGTCTGACTTTGTGCTAAATTCTATTCAAACTCTCTCTGCTAGGCTATTTTAATTCCAAATAAATCTTTTTTTAAAAAACCCAACATTTGTGCTATGTATGACTACATAGTTACAGACAAAGTAGAAAAACATATAAAAGGTTTGTTAAACATCTGGAGAAAATAAATTCTTTTCAGTAGGGGAAGAGATATTCTACACTATATGTTAACTTCTCATTTTGACAACCAAACACCATGAGCTACAATATAAAGCAATAAAATAAAATAAAAGTGAAAAATTCTGAGTTGTTTATAATTTGATTTCTGATTATATCAGTATAATACTATAAGTGATAGCTTTTGTGAGAAATTCATGACTATATGGAACACCAACACTCAGAAATCCCAGTAATATGTGGGTTGCAGTATTATGACATTAAATTTGATGACTATAACAAAAAGTCAAACTCTATTATTTTAGTGTTGGAATTTCTATTAAATATTTATTATCTTTATTGGATAAAATATAAATGTATAAAATAAATATTAATATTTTGTTACACTAATTAAGCCAAAAGTATTTCCTATTCTCTGGCCATTTGTATGTATATGAGATTATGGGAACATGAAACCAACAAAAATCAGTCAAATGTTCATTTTTTTCATTTCTGGCCAGAAAAAGAGAAAGCTTTTAACTTAACTCAAGGCAATAATATTTTTGAGTCCCTACTAGTATTTTTGAGTCCCTCAGCATTGCTCTGGGAACAAATATTGGTTGCTGAAAATCATACTTGCAACATCACTGTGTGTGGAAATTCCCAGCTATTTGGAATCTGATTAAAACATAGAGTAAATTTTTTCATGCCAGTCCATGACTCATCAGACAAAATTCATAGAATTGCGTATAAATACATAGATCTCATATATAGCTTTAATTTAGAATGAAATTTACAGTGTAATGGGGCTTAACAACAATTTGTTCAGTCTATTAAAATGCAATATTTTATGATTATATTTAGTCTACAGAACAGTTGCTCCCAATCACACGGTTTGGTGCGTAAAGACAGAATTTTATTCACAGGCCAAATCTCAATTCAAGAGCAGAGCATGCTGCATAGCCAGGATGGCCCACGTCTGGCAATGAAGACCCGGGACGGAGTCCCTTGGAGCTGATTTCAAAGAGGCTTCCTCCGCTCTCAGACCTCCCTGCCCTGCTTTCTCACACCAGGAATGGCCGACTATCAACCCCCTCGGGGGAACAGGATCCGCAAGGGGCACTAATGATCATGGCTATCCAGAAATGTCTACGAGCTGAGCATTTATTTCACGTATGTATTTGTTCACTTTCTATTAGCTTTATCACTCTTATTTATCAGTGTGTCTCATTAAAGCCCGAAACAGTGGTTTTCATATCAAAGATACTCCAGAAATACCTTGTGAATTACATATGTATTATCAAATAAGATTAAATAGGTAATCGCTAAGGAATAGTTTTCCACGTAACATAACTCCAGAATCTGGTGACTTGAAAGAACCATTTCTTCAGCTTATGCCTCGCTGGTTACAATTTATGCCGCACAGGACCCGTTGGGCTTGGTTCACATATGTGTGTGCAGTCAGCGGGCAGATCCGCAGGGCTCCGGCAGCCCCACAGAGACCTCAGATGGGGCGCTTCATCTCTGCCCCACGTGGCCTCCCATCCTCCGCCAGGTCAGCCTAGGTTTCCCCCAGGCAGCAGGTAATCCAAGGGATGGGGCAGAACTGCGTAAGCTCACGGCACCCTACCCTCCGAAGCAGAGCATGGTTCTGTCTGCGTGATTCTAGGGCCTACAGAAAAGATTCCAGGGCTGAGGAAACAGACTGTGCTTTTTGTAACAGGTGCTGCCAAGCTTCCGTTCAAAACCAGAGCGAGCTGGAGAGTTAGGTGTATTTTTGAAATCAGTTTAGTACCACTATGCTTCCCTTACAATTATCTATCACAGTAGAAATGATGTCGATAGAGTTCCCAAAGTAAATCCTTTCCATTCCAGAACTCCTAGAAGAAGTATAATTTCCTCATTTTTCTGTCTCTCTTTAGGCAATTTTTTTCTTCTTCACCGAGGGTACATTTATAACTTAAATTCATTTATGTATTTTTGGCAAATATCTGTTGAATAAAAGCCATATGCAAGATATCGTGTTAAATGCTGGGGATGCTACAATTGGTTCAGAATCTAATGTGGGACACAGAGAGAAGCCATCAGGACAAATTGTGTTTTCTTAGACAGTGCTCTAAGCGTATACAAATAGACATGAAGAATAGCTAACGTCGAGAGAGAGAAAGCTTCCCAAACAAAGTAGGGGTAAACGTCAGTCTTGGCCAGCAACAGGAGTTCAGTCAGAAGAAACGGTTGGTAACCTGCCTATGGCACCAGCAGGCGCTGGGGTAGGAAAGAACACAGAAGGTTCTGTGTCCAGGAAGCAGCTCAGTTTGGGTGCAAAACATGCTCAGTGTTAGAAGAGTGGACGGGGGTAAGGATACATCATAGCTCCAAAATGAAGGACTCCAAACATCCTCTCTGGACACTAGGTTATTACCCCTTACTTAACCAAAAAACCTTCACTCACTTTAACCAAGGGAGGTGCGTAGTCAGTTTTGCATGTTACAGACATATTCTGACATCAGCCACAATGAAGAGTTAAAGAGGAACAAAAGTGAAAGGTGAATTTAGAAGACCGGGTTCTAGAAGGGATAGAGCCCAGATAAATATGCAACTCCAGATAAATAAGCAGAGACCCTCTATTGAATGTTGTCTCAGTCACTTTTTCATTGCTGAGACAAAATATCTAACATCCACAACTCAATAGAGGAGAAGTTGATTTGGGCTCGTGGGTTTTAGAGGTTTTGCCTGGCTCCGAGGCAGGGTGGCATCATGGGAGGGCCTGTGTGGAGGAGATCTGCTCACATCATGATGACCGGGAGGCAGAAAGAGGAAGGAGCGGCTGGGGAGGAGATACCCCCTTCCAGGTCACATCGCCAGGGACCTGTCTCTACCTGGCCCCCACCTCCAAACAGCAAGTCAGAGTAAAGCACCCTTATGATCTAATCACCTTCCAAACACATGAGGTTTTGGGGGGACACCCCAGATTTAAACCACAACAAACAGCGTACAGAGCAAAACACTTCAGCATTACACGAATTTTAAAGCATAACTGATTTTGAACAACTGGTCTCCGCTTCCACTGAGAATGTCTCACAGGAAAACGTAACTGTGTCCAAAGGTGGGGGCTCCAGGTAACTGAAACAAAAGAAAAGTTTCTGCTCTTTTCAGCTGGAAGAATATGAGAGCCCTTTTTCTGGAGAAGTCGTCCTTCCCAAAGATCCAGCAATAGGTAAGTCACCCGGCTAGGTTTTCCCTCTTCCTAGATTTCTTCAATTCTCTAAAGTTTTTCCACTGCCTCTTGAGGTTCTGGGGAATTACTCTGAGCTGAGAAGTGAAGCCTGGACCCTGGCTGTGTCCTCATCAAGCCTCCCTGCCCTCCACTTGGTTAGATTTTTCACTGAAACAGTAGAGGGGAGTCGAAAACAACAGCCAGGCTGTAAAAGGAAAACAGAAGAGAAGAAGCTGCTTGACCTCTACCTGCCTGCCTTCCAAGGCCCACGTGAACCATGTTTGCACATTGCTTGAATACCGAATGCTGCTGCCTGCAATAGGGCCCCATGGCCTATGCTGCCATCCATGCCTGGAACAACTGTGTGATTAGTCAGTGGAGATCCCGTAGACTAAAAGTTTCTTGACTGCAGAGGCGATTCTGGTCTCGCCCTGCCTGCATTCCTCTGCCTGCTGCTGGGCTTCCCCAAGAGTGGGTATCCGCCATGTTTGGGGTGATTCGTGAATTAATGAGAACATGAATTATTAAGTAATTAATGGTGGGTCTATTTAAAGAGAAATGTTATCTTAACATTCTAACTGATGTACTTTAACTCTGACAATGCTGTGAAATCAGGTGTGCCCCATTTCTGGAGGAAAGCTACGGTTTGAAAAGATGCTTCCATGTTTCTCCTCAGCCTGCTTCCAGATCAGGGCCAACAGATCGCCCGGATTGGAGACAAGGTAGTTCCTTCTCAACGATCACTTAGACTCCGGCTCCAGCTTCTTCCTGAATCAGTGCCAGGTGTGGTGGTGGCTTGTGCGATGCACATGACTTTCCTATGAGGTCATTACTGATGGAAACTATCAACACCTCTGCCCCTTGGGGAGGGTAAGAAGTCAGCTCCATTCAAATAAGCATTCCTCAGGCTCCTGCCTCGGAAATATTCTCTTGCTCCTACGGCAGATGTTTTAGTTTGGGGGACAGGATAAAGAATGACGAGACACTGAGGGGTAAAAATCAGAACAGATCTAATGCAGCTGCACTGGGGAAGAAGCGTGCAAGAGCATTCATGTGTCTCAGTACTGCCCTTTACACTGTCTCCTCTGCTCAATTGTCATGCAATGAGATGCCAAGTAAATGCCAGTCTATTCTGGGTGGGTAGCAGAAGGTGATCGCTCTTCTTTCTCCCACAGAAAAAGAAAGATGCTTCTGTGGGCTGCTAATGCCATAATATCAGTTTCTAAGACGAGTTTATCCTGTAAAGTCATTGTATATTTCCAGATATTATCATTGTTATTGCCTACAGACTTGATGGAAGCAAACGGCTATATAGACCAAAGTTATCAAGCAATACAGAATGCATAGCTGATAAGAGAAAACTCATGATGAAAAATATGACCAAGGAATAATTTCTTCTGTTATTTGGCTGTCTTGATTTCCCCGGGGGGGCATTCGTGATGGACTAAGCCGTCCTAAATGTAGGTCGACTCTAAAGGAGACATGGCTCCTCATTCAGCCAGAATTCATTGCACACCCACTATGCTCTGGGAGTCATGCTCCCCATAGGACTTAAAGCCTTCTAGAACATTCCCTGATGGGAAAGAGTTCACAGCCCAACAGACTTGCTTGTCAAATGATGGGGGAAGGGTAGCTGTCTGGGAAAAATGAATGCAAGGAAGATGAGTTATTACTTGAAAGTGTAAGTATGTTTGGCAAAGAAATCCTAAGGATAAGGACGTAATGGGGGTGTTTGTGAGAAGGAAAAGGCTCCTATCCCTGCAAGTGATTTTCAAGAAGCTAAGAAAGAAAAGCTGCCATTTTGGAGAATGTAGACTCCTGGCAACCTTGGAGGAAGGCTTTGAAGTTCATGAGTACGGTTCTGGTTAACGTCTCCCCAGCAAGCAGGGCTGGGGATGGGGAATGGGGCCAGCGCAGAGCAGCACCCACCTTCTCTTCACGGCGATTGCTCACTGACGCATTGCAGCTGGGCAGCATCAGAGGACACCACGGGTATTTCTGCAGGGCCAGGAAAGCAGGGGTCTCGGCCACTTACAGGTAGAGAATTAAATCCTTTACAATTAGTATTTTCTAACAACACTAAAGTACAAAAAGAAAGTGCACTCAGGAATCAAAGGCCAAAAGGAATGGGCAGGGGAGAGAGGGCAAACAGACAAAGGGGGGAGCTCTGACTTCTAGTCAAGAGAAACTCACAGGCAGTGATAGGCCTGCCGTGCAAACGCCCACTTAGCAGGCACAGCCCAGACCTTCGCCTTGAATTTTATCAGAAGCCACCAGCCCTGAAGTATCACTGGCGCCTACTGAATTTTCACCAGGGACCTAACAGAAAACATCTGTTCTCTTCCTTAAAAGTAAATCAATTGATTAGATCAACGTTTGCTTGCTTTCTTCTATTAGAAGCGCTATTATTTCTCTTTTTCTTCTCTCCCGACCCTTTTAATAACTTACTTCTGCTTATGAATCAAAATCTGGGATGAAGGTGTGTCTCTTCCTGTGTCTACATGGGGAAATTTACCACAAGTCGAGCTAAAATCATGTGGGAAATCCAGGGCTGTAAACAACAGGGTGATACTTCATATGTAAATTGAAAGCTTACTAACCACATAAAATGACCTCATGAGTGTGGACATGTGTATTTGTGTGTGTGTGTGACACAAATTTCTCACCACTTGGAAAGCATAAATTCTGAAATTTTTATTTTGAAACTTGACTTTCATGTTTAAACTCATTTCATAGTTTTAATAAAGGAAATTCTATGATATGAGTGGCTTAGGCCTGATTTTTACCTTAAAGTTTTTAACTTAAAAATGGACTCTCCGTGGTGATAGTTCTGTGATTAGGACCCACGTTGTTCTTGTCTGTTTTTTGAGTCTTCCATCTATTAGTACTCACTAACCCACAAGATTCTTAGGAAATAGCACATGAGGAAAAGAGCATAAAAATAGCAGCCCTGAAAGCAGTCATTCGGGGAACAAATATCCACATTTACAACCCGCCTAGAGCTGTTTTGGGCCCAAGGGGACACCAGGATAAATGGCAGGGTGTTTGCCATAAAGTCTCGTGAGCTAATGGGAAGAGAAATAAACCTCCAGTCATAATATCCTGAGATAAATGCCGTGCTAAGAAATATATAAAGTGACACGAGATAACGCAGGCTGGGGAATAATTTTGCCTTCGGAGAATGTGGAGGGGACTCAGGAAAGATTCCATAGAGACAGTGAGATCTGAGTTGGGCCCGGGGCAGGATAACCTTCATTGCTCGGGGATTCTTCTGGCTATTTCCTTGAACTGGGTGGGTCGTCCCACCACGCTGTTCCTCAGATTCCTCATCATCAAACAACTAAGGAAATTTGTACAGAGTTGTGGGCTTCAAAGACCTGTTGGGAAAGGTTTGCTTCCAAGCATGGTAAATGGAGGGAGGGGCGACAGAGGTATGAACCTGTGTTTAGGGCCAGGGTGAGAGGAAACAGGAAAGAAACAGGAGCAAGGAGAAAATACTGGAGGATGGCATCCAAAGAGTAGAGAGAAACAGCCTCAGGTGACTTTCACCTCTTCTCCCCTTTGCCAACTCGTGTTTATAGGCAGTGTCAAAACCACTAACTAGTGGGCTGCAGATGTAGCTCAGTGGTAGTGTGCTGGTTCAATACCCAGCACAGAGGGGAAAAAAAACCCTGAATGGGAAAATGAAATACTATGAATAGTTATAATCTCCCTCTTGGTGTTCATCGATAAGGTATCAATAGGACACGAGTACTTTAAAGTGAAGGGGAAATCAGTAAGGCTCAGGAGATCACCAAGCAATGGCAGAAATAGACAGGAAACACCAGGTTAGCAAGCAGATGGGAAGAGCAGCAACAAGAGACCACTGAAGAAAAGGGTGTAACGTTGAATTTATGTGGTTGCTGTATGGATTATATAAAAAGATGTGCATAAAACACACAGAATGTCGTCTGGCCAAGATTTACTTGGCTTCCAGAAGGTAATTGTTGTGATCTGAATAGTTGCGATCTGCTACCACCTGAAAAATACAGGTAAGAGGAAGGACACGTCCTGCTCAACCTCAGCATCACCTGTAGAGGCAAACAAAGGTGATGGGCGAAACACATATGGTCATGGATAGATTGCCTCCCTCTTCCTGATGCGAATCAGTCATTGCCGAACCTCTGCCTCGGGAGACTCCTGGACACAGTCTCAACCTGCCTACATCTTTTGGAGAGGCCATAATCAAAGGTGGAAGGAAAAAATAAAACTTAGAAATGTGCCAAGAGAAGTTTTACCAAAAGGAAAACCACAGAGATTGTAAAATGAGGGAAAACAAGAAAATTATCAATTGCTCTACCCATGGCCAAGTGCTGGCCAACTCCTAGAAGCACTGGTGCTAAAGGGGAGAGTCCAGCAGTGAGGATTCCTGCCCAGAAATAATATAAAATGCAATGCAGAGAGAGACCAGCTGAATTTGCGGAAGGGTCCTGGAACTGAAACAGGAAAGAAAATAGCTGTTTCTTTCACTGGAATGGCCCCAAAGCAGTCTGCAGGGTGGGTACTGTGCCCTGGCCTCTGTGCCTGTCTTCTCCTCAGATGTGGTTGACATTGATACAAGCGCAGTTAAACATGAAGACTCTCATGACAGATGGAAAGTAAATGAAAGGGATTTCGTTTTTCACATCAGTGTCCAAGGTGACAACACCAGACCAAGACTGAGATAAAATACTAGAATGTGACAAAGAAACAGAGAAAGCTCAAAGTTTGGGACACCATCAAAGCCAAGCACAGTAGGAGAGACGCTTCAGATACTGAACTCACACATGGAACTGGAAACAACATGAACACCACTCAGAACTCCTGAAAAACAGCCAAATCACAAAATCTTGAGCCCATCGGAAAGTTCCTAATGAAGCCTCATCCAAAAGCAGTCCCTAAACACATGTTACAATAATTCAGTGATTTATTAGTCAGCACACATTAAGGAACCATCGCAGACTCAGTATTCCGCTTGGTTTCAGGAGATGAGCCCCTGCCTGATAGGAATTTCCGGTCAGGTGTGGGAGATGAGTCACATTCCTCAGCCTGGGTAGCTTGGGTGAGGAACGCGTTCAGATGACATCATACAGCAGGGCAACCCACTAATGAAGGAAAAGCTAGAGCTCAGAAAGCCATTTAAAGAGCAATGCAGGAAGCTGGCTGGCTCAAGGAAAACTCTGCCTAGGACAGGAAAGTACGTATCCTCTAGAATGTTTTAAATGTGTTGACATATGGCTGTCCTGTATTTCAAAGCATTGAGACACTGTAGAAAATTCCTGGGTAAATAAAGGACTTGTGAACGGAAACTACCACCATCAGCTCCCCTGGAAATGTGAGACTCTAGGGCTGATTTGAGATGGTTATATAAATTGCTTTCTCCCTGGTTTTCAGGTCCACCAAGAATGCTGAGATACCAGCGCTCAGACTCATACTTGGAGAAATAACCTCTCCTGACAGAACTAGTACACAATACCTAGATGTGCGCATGTCAGAAACGTGGGTAGAGATTATTCTCTTTTCCCAATTAACTCCTTGAATCTGATCCTCTGTTTTCTTCAAGGAAAAAAAGAAAAAACATACACAGGACAAACAAAACTCAGGAAAAACCGCATGGTCATGAAGATATGATTTGTTGAACAAAGGGAGTTCATGGCTATTCCGCCACAAACTGCCAATGCAAGAATTTTTTTTTTCCCTGTGTTTTTCTACAAGTTAAACGGGTTTCTGTAGGGTTTAAGAGGTGAGGAGAAAGTGTCCCGAGAAAGATCGGCGAGGGGAACAGTGTGCTGGAACCACTCCCAGGAACAAGACTGACTGAGGCTCTGTGGTCTACCTGGAAGGACAATGGGGTGCACGCATGTACTGTAGGAAATATAATAGGAGGAGACAAGGTGATGAAAGTTCAGCCCCAGCTTAGGCAGAAAGCGTGGGAAAGGAGGAAATAAAGAAGAATAAGGATATTTCTAGGAAAATGCCAACTAATTTTAAAACCCTAGTCAAAATATCTTGGTGCAGAAAGGAAAACAACTTTGAGAATTACACAAACAGCCAAGAGTTAAGATTCAAGACTGAAAGGAAATATTTGACAGCACACAGGCTCCCTGAAATATTTATACGTTCCATATATATTTCATCTGTCCTGAAGTTGAAAGTATCGCTGAAATCGTTCCCATAGATGAACTAGCAGAAAGGAGGCCTAAAAGTCCTTACGGTGATTTAAATCAAATTTAAGTGAAGACTACTTTTTAACTTCATAAACACCTGGCATAGCATCAGAATATATGATCCTTTTATTAAAATTTCTTGCAAACTGTGGCATGCCATAGTCAAGAAAATCACATCCCTGATTTGTTCCTTGGACTATAAAAATACACATGCACACATGTATACAAACACAATCATTTGATTTCAGGGATATAAATGATGTGGAATAAAAGACTCTAAACTGGATCTATGGGCTTGGACTTTGGGAAATAGCTTGGTGTTTAGGGTAGACATACAGCGCTCCTCAGCAATCCATGGTTTGAATCCCAGAATTTTAGAATTTCCATGAGGCTTAAGGACCATCTAGTACACTCACTTTAAAATTGTGCCACAGGAAGCCCCAAGAATTCAAGACTGTGCCTCGGTGCTCTGCAAAGAAATAAATGTCTGCCATGCATCAGAAGCTTTAAACTACCTGAGAAATATGTTCTTCACACTTGATTGTCTTTATATCTTAATATGTTGTTTAAAATTTAGTCTGATTAGAAAAAGTTCTGCAACTCAATAAATTGGAAAAGTATTAGCTTATTCCAAGTGTCTCATTTGATAGATTCAAAAAGGTAGATGTGGAAAAAGAAATCATGCTGCCCAAGTTTCAGAGCTGGTTAAGCATAGTTAGGACCGTGTCTGAGTGTGTGTTCTCCTCGAGGCGAGCCCCCAGACAAAGATGTTCAGATAGTTTGTTTGGAAAGCGATCCTTGGAAAGAAGTGAGAAGTGACAGGGAAGGAAGGAGAAACCTAGTACAGGCTGCGGAGGTGGGACACCACGTGGGGCAGCTGGAGCTCGGTCCTGCCGGTTTCTGTCTGGAAACCGTGTGGATGGAGCGTCTGTATTGTCCCACTGAGGAAATGGAGCAGGGCTTCAGCCCGTGACCTTCCCGCCCCGGACTGAGCGTGGACTCTGCGGTTCTGAGCCCCCAGCATGGCTAAGCAGCACCAGGAGCTCCCACTGAGTCCCCAGGGAGAGTCCTCCGGGGAGTGGGGAGCGACCTGAGGTCAGGGTGAGACGGGCAGTGGGAATCTGTCCATCACGACGGCAGGTGGGCTCAGGCAGGCTGGGAGTGGCGGGGCTGCAGGAGAAAGCGAGCCACCTGCTACCAGTTGGAACACAACTCTCCTTGCTCCCAAATCCCGCCGCAGTAAAGTAACACCACCCAAATGTGCTCCTCCTGCGAGGAGCCCCTACAGCCTTCACCCCGCACTCGTTCCTGACAGACCGTCTTCAGACACCAGACACGCCGCGACCCAAACCTGCCGCTTCTCTCCAGGAGGTCACAGCCCGAGTGTGATCTCAGAGACACTCCGTTACAGACAAATTTTGCTCGGCTTCAACTTCAGTCTGCTCTCTGAAGGAAGGATCTAAGATTCATCAGATGAAAGGCAATCGTGTGATAACGGGACCTGGCCGGCGCTTTTCTTCCAAAGGAAGATTGTTCTGTGACAGAGCCGCAGCAGAGGAGTTCTGAGCACTTCCAAATGGCAAATAAATATGTGAAAAAGTGTCCAACATCACTGGTCATTCGAGAGATGCAAATCAAAACAACTCTGAGATTCCACCTCACTCCAGAAAGAACAGCTGTTATAAAGAAATCAACCGATAACAAGTGCTGGTGGGGCTGTGGGGAAAAAGGAACCCTCCTCCACTGTTGGTGGGAATGTAGACTGGTCCAGCCACTGTGGAAATCAGTGCGGAGATTCCTCACAAAACTAGGACTAGAGGTTCCATTTGACCCAGCTGTTTCCCTTCTTGGTATCTTCCCCCCAAAATTAAAAGCATCAAACCACAGTGATACATGCACACCCATGTTTATAGCAGCACAGTTTGTAATAGTTGAATCTTGGAAACAGCCCAAATGTGCATCAACTGAGGAATGGATAAAGAAAATGTGTTTTTTAAAATATACAATGGAGTACTACTCTGCCATAAAGAATGATAAGCTTCAGTTATTTCTAGGTAAATGGATGCATTTTGAGACCATACTCTTAAGTGAAATAAATTGGACGCACATGTTTAAATACTGCATTATTTCTCTGGTGTGAGAAACTGAAAGTGTAAATAAAGACAGACACGTACTATATTGGGAAAGGGAAGAAAATGTCCAAATGGGAAACGGAACAAGGGAGGGGGAGCGGGAAAGGAACAGAGAGACAAGAGAAATAAGAAATGGGAGGAAAAAATGGAAACAAAGCTTTTGTACCTAAGGAGGGAGGAGGGGATGAGGGGAGGGGAAGGGAATGGGGAAAGAAAAAGAAGCAACAAGATATATCATGTACAGGCACAAATCCCCTATGAAGAATGTTATCACCATGTACATCTAAAATGTACCATTAAAATAGAATTAAAAAAAAAAAAGAAAAGAAACCACTATCCTTAGAAATGACAAAGTAAAGTAGAGGAACGTTGAAGAGACGAGGAGGCCCCCAGTGACGAGGGAGATGCAGACGGCTGTCATTTCCTTTACTCACTTTATTTAAAATGCTGATTCTTTTACCATCCTTTTGCTGCTGATGCCAAAATCAAACGACACAGCCCTTTTCCAGTCCCTATTCCATTAACAATTTTCTATCGGCTTTTGCAGGATTTTGGAACAAGTTTCATAATTAAAAAAAAAATTTGGAACTGTTTTATAGTTTCTCCAGCAAATGATTTAAAATAATAACTTGGGACTGATTTAAGTAGGCATGACTTTTTATGAATAGCACTATTCTGACACTTAAATATTTTAGTGGAAAAATATTTTAGTAGGAGATTTACAGGGTCTTCTTTTTCAATAATCTAAATCATCTTAAGATCATCGAAGTTTCTTACATTCTAATTAAATATGTACTAATGATACTGTCTTCCCCACACACAAATGTACATATCTGGATTCATATGTACTCTCAAATAGCAAAACCCATGACAGTTGTGATTGGAGAGAATGTTTACACCAGGTAATATGCTCTAGATTTGCTGAATTTGAAGGACATTATTTCCTACTCAGGTCAACGAAACACTCCCCAACAGTTTAAATATGAGAAAGAGCAATGGTAGACTCTATAATGGACGCAAAAATAGATCAGGAATGATCTTCACCCTCAAGGAAGTTACAGCCTCATAAAACCAAGAAGACACTAGTATAAATATAGTATGATTTATCACCGAAGTATTATTATAAGCAAGTATATCTAAGTTCAAATACAAGACTGTTGTGATATGAAACAAAACTCCAATCCTATTGTGGAGAAAATGATAAAGCTGACATAAACAAACAAATCACACAGAGACTTGGAAAATGTGTAACTACCTTTGAAACTCTGTAGTTGTGAATTTCTAACTTTCATTCTTTGGAAGATTGCTTGAGCCCCGGTGCGATTCAGCTTTATACTCTTGACTTCCTGTTTCGATGGCTCTTTTTTTTTTTTTTTTTTTGTAATTAGGCTTTAAAAAATACCTTAAGGCCTTCAAAAATATCTTAAGGCCCGAAGAACACACTTGAGATTGGTCCATTTCACTTCAGGTTTACAGATATCATCTTGCCTTCCTTAGCACATACCAGAATTCCCTCTGGGCCGTCTTCTCAGCATCCACCACCAGTCGCCAGCCAGAGAGCCCAAGAAAAAGGCAGATGCTTAGTTCCAAAGATGTGTCTTTGGGAAAATGTAAACTGTGAACATATTCATTCATCCCCATTGAGTGTTTACTGAAAAAACTATTTCCTGCTCACTATTTTTCAACTTATTAGAATTTATTCTTTTGTCTGTATGGTTATGTTACAAATTTGATATTTATTTAGGATCATTTGTTTCTGTTTGTATTCAGTTTCAAGATTTGCTTTCCTTTAATCTTTTCTCAATTATTTTTTAAACATGCAAAACATTTACTTAGTTCAAAATCATTTCTTTCTCAAGAGATAGAATACAAAGCACATTTTCTTTCCTATCTCTTCACTCCACGTTGGAAAGCTTTCCACGCCTTTCTACCACTAAAGGCATCTGTGACTAATTTTAATGATTTCTTATTCTGGGTTGATACATGACAAAATAATAAATGGAGACGATCCAAACAGACTCCTACCAATGGTAGTATTGTCAATTGTTAGAATTATTGACTGGTTCCAGGTTTGTTTGTTTGCTTTCTGAGATGCAGAAACACTAATGATTAACAGCTGTGTGTATCAAAATCCATGGTATACATTGGCATTTCCACAGAACAACTTCGCAGCTCATATACCACAGACTATTATAAATTATAAGAAAAAAGTATATATTCAACCCATGCGCTTGCACATGCACACACACACACACACACACACACACACACACACACATACAATTTGGGTTCTGAGAGGCAAATCTGTAAATTCAGCTGAAAAGGTTTTTGACTATGGGTGAAAGGAGATGTGAAGAAGCCGACCCAAACAAGATGTATTCAGATGGATTGTATCTTCCTCCAAAATACTAAAGCAATTAGGATTCTCCACACTCGTTTCTACATCTCCCTTCTCTGGTACTTTAATACCACCCAGTTCAAATACCAGAGGGAGGAAGCACAGAGGGACAACAAGGAGGAGATGAAAACTGCAAAGGCCTTTGGAGAGTTAAAAATATTACGAGTCACTGCAGTAAGGGAACAGGGTTAATAGGACATGAATAGTCCTGGATTTAAGAATCCAATCTACTACCAAAATAATCCTCCTCTATAACTTACGAAACAAGCACCACAATGTCCAGATGTTACCACGACATAGCTGCCTCAGTCTGCAGCCTGCCGAATGGGCAGACACTGCCTCTGTGTGGAGACCGGGAGCTCTGTGTGGACAGCACCTGATACGCATTCAGTTTTGTTTTCCAAATCCGCCACCAGGTATGGACAGAACAGGTTACTGACATATTGTCAAAGTTACAAAAACAAGAGAAATGGCTTAGTAATCATTTCAAGGAGTTTTGAGGCCAGCACTGTTGTCTACTGAAGATAGATGATTGACCACAAGCTACAGGCAGCACCAGACGATAAACCTTGACTGCTCATTTGGTGGTCAGGGAGCAAGCACAGTTGGAGCAGCTTGGCACGGACAGCATCTGACATTCGCTCCCTTCACTCCTCCTCTCCCACCACAAGCCCTGGCAAGGATTTCCGGTTCCCAGCTCCCCTCCTCCTCCTGGTTCCCTGCACCAGAGTGATCTCCCGTATCTACCTCATTACCAGTCCTTAAAGATCTCAGCATGCACATTACCACTTCGCCTGCTGCTGACTAGCTAAATTACCATGCACATGGAATAAATGCCTTTGTACTCTTTGAGTATGCTGACATTCCTCTAGAAGAGAACTTCTTTTTAAAAGAGTTTGCCAGGAATTTAATCTGGCTAACATCATAGCTTGTATACATGGAAAGGTATTGTTCCCCCCATCAAGTTCACCAGCCAACCCGAGCTCTTTACAGAAACTTCAGCACCACCGATCAGGGCTAGGCCATCCAAGCAGACCAGGAGCTCCTCTGGACAAAAAGCAAATTACATTTCCACGGTCATCTCTCCTTCCAAGACACCTGTTTCCTGAGGTCCACACAACTGGCGAAGCAAACATGACTGAAGTAAGCAAACCTCAAAGAGGAGCCAGCTTCCAAAAATGGTGGGCGATGAGGCATTTATGCTTCTTACGTGTTAGTAACTGTGTTCTTTTATCTGATCAGACCCAGAACAGAGGCTCTGAGGGATGGATATGGAAGCAGCACTATTTACCGCACTAAACAGACTGCTTTCCAAACTCTGCAATGGACAATTTAGTCCAAGCCACCGTGTGAAGTGTGGATAATAAAAACAGGAAACCTGGGACTTCCAGTGGAACTAATCTCCACAAAATAGTCATAGCCTTAGGAAACCACAAAAAGCCCTGCCACTTCACCATGTTATTTACTAGTACTCCATACTAGCATCTTCCAGATAAAAGGACAAGTGGAGGGGGAAAGGAAGAAACAAGTACGTCATAGGCACATAAGC
>PVJO010015868.1:0-43749 GCA_004026905.1 Hystrix cristata | reverse complement strand
ATTCTACCCCTTTGTCCTTATTTACACTTATGGTTTCTCATATCAGAGAAACAATTTGATGTGTACTAATAAGTGTCTGATTTATTTCACTTAATAGTATGTTCTCCAGGAACATCCATTTACATACAAATGACTCTAGTTTATCCTTTTTTATGGCGGTGTAGTACTCCATTGTGTAGAAAAACCACATCTTTTTTAGGCATTCATCAGTTGTTGGGCATTTAGGTTGTTTCCAAGACTTAGCTATTACAAATTGTGCTGCTATGAACATGGTTGTGCATATATCACTGTGATATGATGATTTTAATTCTTCTGGGAAGATACCCAGCAGAGGAATAGCCGGGTCAAATGGAACCTCTAGTTGTAGTCAGAATGTTTATTAGATGAATAAAAATGATTCTCTGAAGTGAAGTTCTGAGAAGACCTATTGTCTAAGAAGATCAGAAGTGGAGATGGTCTCTTATCAGATGTGACTGGCTCAAGAGATAAAAATTGGCTACAGCTCTCTGCGAAGCACAGCAGCGCGTACGTGGCTACTGGCCACTCCAGGTTCACACACCTTTAGGCTTGATTTTTGAGAGGTCAGAGATTTTTACCTCACGAGCTCCAGCTGACAAATTTTGTATAACTTTTTGTGGTTGGGCTTGAGTCATCTACCCATTTAGATTAACTCAGAAAGGGGCCACCAGAAACAGCCAAGGGGCAATATTTCTTACCCTCAAGGCCAGGGGGATGTTGAAGGGCAGCTAGGCCAGTAGAAACAGCAAACATCATACTTAACAGTAAAGCATTAAGCACTGTCCAATTAGAAGTATGAAAAAGGCACAGAGGTTTCTTGTCAGCACTATTAATATTACTCTAGAAGTTCCACCTAATTGGCTAAGGTAAACAAACACCGAAGAGAAATATAAGCTGTGAGTACTGGAATATAATTACATTTTTAAGAGATGGAGGGATTAATGGAAGGAAATACACCTTAAAATAGCAAATAATGCTGCCAAGACCCAAGACATACGGTTTTAAACAGTGTAGCATCGGTATAGGAATAGGTTCTGGAATGGGTTCTTCTGTGTGATAAAACTGACATTTCAAGTGGACAGAAAATGAGGAATTATTCAGTAAATGGTTTTGGACCAGTGTAGTAAATTGGTTTTTCTCCAATTGTGAGGAGAAAAAAAATAAAGATCTATTTCACATCTTATATAAAATATTTTAAAACTACATTTTCATTCAATGAAATGTAGAAACATTGAAAAAATTAAGAATAAGGACAGATTAAAAAGGAGATCTCAAACCCAAAAACTACTTAAAAAGAAAAACTTCTTTACAGCGAAATACACTATAAACAAAACACTAAAAAGAAACTGGAATGAAGTATTCAACTGGTACTCCTCTAAATAATATCCTTAACTTGTTATACATCCATCTGATCAAAATTTTTAAAAGGGAAAAATGTAAGAACAGGTAATTTATTGAGTAGTATTAATTCCAATCATAATGAGAAATAAAAGAGAAATAAAATTTTGTAATGGGAAGGCATAAAGGGAATTTTCTGAGAAGATGATTTTAGTATAATTCCTTGGGTATAATTTAGCAATACTTCCCAGTCAAATGTGCTTACCCCCAGTCTGGGAATTCTACTTCGAGGCTCTGTACTTGTATGCGTAGGGTGAGGTGAAGGTGTTTGGAGCATTGTCTGTTAGGCCAAACACTTAGAGGTAAAGTAAATGTGCATTAGTGGAAAATTGATAACAATTATGGTTCCTCCATATTATGAAATTTTTAAAAAGCATAAAATAGATTAGTATGGAAAGTTGATATGTTTCTTTGATAAGACATTTTGCCAAGGATGTACAGTACTTTCCAGTATTGTTTAAAAGTAGAAAACATGTATGTGTATATACATGTATTTGTATGCATATATTAAAAGATCTTGCTAAAAGTGTAGGAAGCTTTAATTGTGTTTCCTGCTGGAGTATGTGCTAGACATGATTTTATTTTGTTTTTTCCAATGTGCACATAGAATTTTTTGAAAAAATATTTAAGTCAGTGATTGTTAATTTAAAAGTTTCTCAAATACAATTAATTTTTAGATTTTGACTGCTTCCCTTCATGTTTGTAATAAACACATTCTATTAATTGAGAACTTCATATATGTATATCATTTTCACATGTATTAAAATATAATGACATATGCTTTGGAGATATAAGAGGTTTGAGACATAGAACTATATTTGAATGTAGAATTCCACACTTTAAAATCTTAGTGAAGCTGGTGGAAATATTCAACTCCACAGGCAGAAAGGAATTCATAGAACCATTATCTTCCAACCTCCTCTATCCGCTAGAGACTGTCACGTAAATGTCTGATAGAGCTACGAGTATGAGAAGTTACATAACATCAGTATTCATTAAAATGGGTCATTCAGTACAAAGTGAGCTCATTTTACCAATATAAATTTGCAGGGATCGAATGAGGGGAAATCAAAGATGAAGGAAAATCCAAAGTGTGACCTTGAGCCATCGCCTGTGGGTATAGTCTTGTTTCATCAACGTCAAGGGGAGCAGAGATAACTTTTAAGTTATTTTGGAGCATCAGTGCATGCAAATTACTTTGCAGTTCTCTTCCCTGATGAGAAATCAAATTGATACATACCTGCCCATTTCATACAGAAGCATAATCTTTTACCTCAGACTAACAACAGGGAGACCCAATGTGGTTTACATGGTTTTGAATTTAGAAGGCGTTCTAAAAGAAGTTAAAAAAGAGAGTCAACCACAATAAAGGGTAGTATTGTGCTGACAGGCTCGGACAGAATCTGTTTAGAAGGTGTCATGTGCGTATTCTACCAGTTGTCATAGACATATCCAAATGGAGAGCAGTGAGTCAAATGTGTATAAAGTGTGATTTACGCCTCATTCTTGCCCATCTAAGTGCTTTAGCTTCCCTGAATGCTTTGGTTAATAATGAAGTTTTCCTAAGTGGTAGGCAGAGTAGATAAGGAAAAATAAGATAATTATCAAAGAATTCATCTGAAATTTTCCTAAATTATTTTCATTTCATGAGAGCTTGTATCACTGCTCCATTTAAATCTCCTGCATCCCTTCACTTTATACCATTTTCCTTTCTTCTACTCTCCTTCCTTTCTTTGTCTTTCTTTCCCCCCTCCCTCCATCTCTTCCTTTCCTTATTCCTTGTCTTCCTTCTTCCTCCCTTCTTTCTTTCCTTCCTTCCCTCCCTCATATCTTCCTTCTCCTTTAAAAATATCTATTTTTTTTTTAAGTGAACTGACTTCAGGCTACCACAGAGAGAGCCCTTTGCCTGTGTACTCAAAGAGTTAAAGTGCCTAGGAAATTTCAGGCGCCTTCTGGTGGCCTTAATTTTTTCAGATTGGAGATATGATAGCCCACCTCCTTTTTTTCCAGGACAACTTTAAGGCATAACTCACTCTATAAGTCCTCTGGATCAGTCTGAATACCTGTGAGGGACCTTGAACTTGTATCCATACTTGTCTTCTTCCCCTTTATTGTTCTGTCTCCCCCGCTCCTTTTCCTTAGTTTCTCTGGGGTACTTTCTTATTACTTAAGCATACATTTTCATCCTGGGATTGAATCTCTTAAAATATAATTTCCCTCTCTCAAAGAATTTAGATGGGCAAATATCTAGTAAAATAAGACTTAAAATCTTTATAAATACTTCATTAGGCATATTTTTCGTTCATCAAAAATTTCTTTGTCTGAAGATATATCCAGATTTTTAGTTGAGAAGCCATGACCACTATGACTATAGGGAAGTTTTAAAGAATTGGTGTGACAAATAATACTGTGATAAATCAAACCAGGATGTATCTTAATTATGGAAATCCATTTCCCATCTCAACCCCACATAAAATGAACAGAAATCCAATTCTCCAAATTGTATTATTTTCCCTTTCACTTGCCTGTTACACAACACAACTGGTTTTATTACAGATGTACTTAATAATTAATTTTCTTGAGACCAATGAGCATTAACCCCCATCTCTACTTTATGCATGTTTAGTATTGTATAGTAGTAACTGAAGTGCAAAATAGGAACAAAATGTAAGACTTTACATAGTCACAAAAGTTTTAGGAATTTGTAGTATACCTTATTCCAAAAGACAGGAATTGAATTTATACTTTCCAACTGAAAGTGGAGAAACAAAAGAGTTTCTGGGTAACTGAATGGATAATTTGATTGTTCTGATTAGTCAAGTTGTCATTTTTACACACTATTGCATATATTTTTCACAAAAAGGTTAGGGTCTAGTCCTGATATCTATTGTATAGATTTTTCTGAAGAATCAGATTTGACAGTTCTGGGTCAAACAACATTAAATTTCTCAGTTTTTGAGAAATACCCTCCAAATAAAGGTAGTCTATCCAAAGACAATGCCTCACTTGGAGGGCATTTAATTCCTTTGATACGTGATTTCTAGTTCACTTGCAAAGCCCTTCCAGGTAAATATTATATGACTACATTCCACTCAAGTATGAACAGAGACAGCATCAGTGCTCCAGAGAAAGTAGCCCAGGGAAGTAATGCACCTGGATCTCGACGTGCAAAGCCCATGAATATAGATCTGCCTTTGAGAATGCCCATGCCATATTATAGCTTCCTTGTCTCTTTGGGTGTGGAATGGCCTTCTCTTCTCGGCCAACTACCACTCACCCTTTAAGACCCAGTCTAGTGCTGGGGATGCAGCTCAGTGGTAGAATACTTGGATAGCATGTGTATGACCTGGGTTTGATCCCTAGCATTGAAAAAAAAATACAAGAGTCCAAGGACTGCTCTTCTTGGATGGTTTCTTTGACAGAGCTCTGGCTATTCTGACCTCTGATTCTCTTATTGTCTTCTGTATAATACTATTAATCTTTAGTCATGGGGACAAAACACCTGCCACCTGCAACTTAAAAGAGGAGAAGTTTATTTGGCTCACAGTGATAGAGGGTTTAATTCATGGCTGGCTGGTTCCAAGGCAGAAATGGCATGGTGGAAGGGCAAGGCAGAACTCATCATGGTTAGAAAGCAGAGGGAAGGGAGGAGCTGGGCACAAGACTATACCCTTCCAGGTTATGGCAGCAGCCGCCTCTTGTCCAACCAGGCCCTCCCTCCCAACAGCACATTCAATGATGAGGTCACCAACCAATGAATCCACTGATGTATATAGCACTCTCATGTCTATTCACCTTCCAAAAGCCCCACCTCTGAACATGTAAGACTTTGAGGGTACATTTTAGATCTAAGCCAAAGCAATATTTTCTCATAAATCAATTCTCATATACACAATTTAATACTGGATTGTTTACCTACCAAAATTTTAAAATCTTTGAAACCAAAGGCTGATTATTGACTTTTGCATGCCCAGGCTTGAACACAATGACTGGCATATAGAATGTACATGAAAATATTTATTAAAGGATGAATGGATGAAGAAGTAGGTGAGTAAATGTGCACATGATCAAATAATTAAGTTATTAGTGAAGAGAGAAAATAAAAGATGAAAAATAATTGCACGGGGAAAAAGTATGAACTCTAAGAAATTAGATGAAGAATAGTCTTTGAGATGGGGTGATTGGAGATAGTTCTATGGAAAGGTTGAATTTAAATTTGCTCCTCAAGAATGAATGAAGTTTTGTTAATCCAATGATCAATAACATTATTTGTAAAAGTGCTGTCGGAATCATAGAAAATGCCATAAGCTGCAAATACTTTGTTATTACTTATTATGATGCATCAAATATATTGAAGTACTTGCAGTTGATACTCCAGGAAATATTTGCAATGAAAAAGAAAGAAAGAAAGAATGAATGAATGAATGAAAGAAAAGAAAGAAAGAGAGAAAGAAAGAAAGGAAGAAAAGAAAAGAAATCTTAATAGTACGGGTAAACTAAAATGTGGGTATAAGATAAATGTACCTAAAGATCTTCACAATATTAAAAGGCTTCAATAGAAATAAACATATTAAGAAGGAAAAAGAAATCCTGAATAATTTTTTAAATTTTATTTTTGGACAATGTAATTATTCGATTATGCATTTTTTTGTGGGGAGATTGGACACAGGGTCTTTGCACTGAGCTACATCCCCTGTTGTCATCCCCCCCTACCCCCATTTTTGAGATGGAGTCTGACCAAGTCACTAAATTGCTTAGGCTGATCGGCAACTTGCAATTCTCCTGTCTCAGCCTCCAAGACTGTTGGGATTATAGGTACACACCACCACATTTGGCTTTTTTTGCATAATTTCTGAACGTAAAAATATTTGTGTTGTGGTCTACTCATGAAATAATTTTACATTATATGGATTGGTATTTGACAACTTCAAGTGACATATGGTTATCATCTCTTCAAGTTTATTCATTTGCAAGTGAATTTGTAATCTTCATTCCTAAATCTCAAAAGTATGCTATAGATTTGAGGGAGGAAAGAAAGACATAATCTGTACCAGTTCCTATTTCTTGGTATCTCTAAGTGCACACTTAGAAAAATGTCAGAATAGACATAAAGTCAAACAGAAAGGCTAGGTTCAGATTAGAGCGATTGTCCAGTTAACTTATTATTTATTTGTAAGATGCCCCCCAAATCTCATAGCTGTAACATTAACCAGCAGCTATTTTATTAATGATCTCAAGTCTCTGTTAATTTACATATATGGCACAGCTGCTGCTTGACTTTGGAACAAGATGTTCTGATCAAATGGAGTTGGTGTGGTTTAACTGAGTGTAAATGGCAGTCTTAGAGGTTTGCACCCTCTTGAGTTAATCTTTAAATGTAATGCCTAAATTTGCATACTCTTCCCCTGAATTCATCTTCCTGTATCCATGACTGAAGCAGGTAAATCGAGACAATATCTAAATAATTCTAGTACTGAAAAGTTGGTTAGCAAAACTTACAATGAAACTAACACCCCATTAAGTGGGCACAAATGGGACTAACTAATCAGATCCCTGCCTTTGAGTGTTGAGTTTGAATTGAGTGCTGTTATGGCTTGTGTCTAGATGTCCCCCAAAAGCCGCACATGCTCACAGGTGAAGTTTTCAGAGGTGACTAGATTTAGACTGTGTGATGCTGGGATTAAGTGTGTGATGCTGGGATTAGGTGTGTGATGCTGGGATTAAGTGTGTGTTGCTGAAATCAAGGGTGTGTGATTAGCCTGGACAGAATATAAGGGACAGAAAGAGGGCTACTGGGGTTGCTTGTTACTTGCTACCTGCTGATTGCTACTTCACTGCTGGCTGCCTTCTGCCTGCCCTGCTTTGCCATAAATTGTTTCTCTCTGTGATGCCCCTCTGCCATGCCACCCTACCTTGGAGCCAGCCAATTATGGACTGAAACCTCTACAAACTGTGAGCCAGATAAACCTTTCCTCTTTTAACTTTGTGTGTCGGGTATTTTGTCTCAGCAATGAGGAAAGTATCTAAGACAGATGCCATTTAAAAAAGATACCTTGCATTTTACTATGTTGCCTAAAATTTACTGAGGATGTGAAGGGGAAAACAAGGGACATTTTAAAAATGAAAAACTATTGTGATATGTACTCTGCTGTATCAGAGTGTTTCTCAAGGCAAAGCAAACCGATCATTTTGGCTTCATTACAATGGAGAGATACACCAAGAAATTGTCCTCGAACACAGCCACTCAGCTACCTGAATCATAACTTTTATAAAAGATATTATTACTCATCGAGGGTTTGCTAAATTCTGTGCCAGATTTACGTAGATTACCTCATTTAATCCTCCCTATGACTTTATGTGGCAGATCTAACAGAAGCCCCACTTTATAAATAAACTCAGGCTTCAGTAACCTCTCCAAGTGACACAGATGTAAGTGGGAAAATTGGAGTACAAGAACAGGCAATTTGGTAGTAAAATTGTGCTATTTGGTACTTTGTACTTATTTACCCTTTAACAGCATTATCATATTAAACACTGTAATGGTGTAGTTAAAGTAGTATTATATTGGTTATTGGTTAGGGCTCTTGGAGTTCAAAGATGAACCTGGATTTATAGGCTTAGCAACTTTCATACAAGCCAAGCTCCAGAGAGCTGAACTTACCACACAGAAGGGCCATTTGAGAGTCTCCAGTGGGTGGCTGCCTCTTCCCTTGACTAGAAAGAGTAGTGGTTAATAGCATGAGCATTAAAGTCAGTCAGCGCAAAATTAAACTGAGACTTCTCACTTATTAGTGTGGTGACCTTAGTCAGTTTTCTAGTCCTTACTTTCCCCATCTGTAAAATGAATAGTCCTATTTCATTAGGTTGTCATAATTTAACTCATAAAATACTTACTATGTGACTAGAGTCATAACTGATCTTCAATAAGTAGAAATTAGTATCATCAATTAAAGTCATGGAGATGCAATATTTTTTGTTGTCCTAATGTCTCAAAAATCACTGAAAAATTAGTAGGTAGTTTGATGGTAATTAAATCTGATAAAAGAGTTGCTATACTTATAGAATATTACATTCAAACTTAGAAAAGTATTCTTCTATTACTGTGTCTACTGTATTATGTGCTGAAATACTTGTTCATGTCTGCCACCATCAGTTTTTCTCCTTTAAACAATTTTGGATAATCATGAACACACTCTTAGTTTAATTCTTTTATAGCATTTGTTATTACAAACGTCCTCATGTAAGGAATGTAAGGAATGTGTGTGTGTGTGTGTGTGTGTATATATATATATTTTTTTTTTTTGGTGTCAGGGATCGAACTCAGGGCCTTGTGCTTGCAAGGCAAGCACTCTAACCACTGCACTAAATCCCCAGCCTAGGAATGTATATTCTTAATTTATACATGCTATCTATGGTAAAAGAGCACCTTGGATTAAAGAATAGTTTTAGGAGAAAAAAGAATTGATTTATTAAACATACATTATTGTTTTAAAAAAACGTATCAAAAACTAGCTTACATTTCTCTATGCTATTACTTGTTACTTTTTTCTTACATCTCACAAAATATTAATAATTGCCTTCATATCCAGAATCTAAAATTCATTTCAATCACTTTTTGCCATTAGTTGTGAGATATAATCTCATGGTAATATGTTTTAAAAATAGTATTTGTTCATGATTTTTACCTCTTTAGCACTTTCAGGATTTACAGTATAATTCCAAACCATATTTAAAGCATGAAATGGTTTATTCTACATTTTCTTTTTGGTTTAACTACTAGTTTCATGTTTTTCTTTATTTGAATTAACATTCTCTGAGGTGAAATGTTTCTTTTGAACGTTAGCTAACAGCTTCTGATGAAAAGATATTTGATCCTTGGGTTGCCTGAATTTGTTATTGAAAAACAAAACAAAACAAACAAACAAAAAACCCAAAAACCTCTGCTGTATTTGGAATACTGTGATCCAGTCAAGTGATTGGCAAACTATAACTTTCAGGCCAAATCTGACTCAGTAACTGTTTTTGTAAATAAACTTTTACTGATACACAGTGATATTCATTTGTTTACATATTCCCTGCATCTGTTTTCACACCAGAACAGAATTGAATATTTGCTACAGAGCTTGTATGTCCTGTAAAACCTGAAATATTTACTATGTGGCCCTTACAGAAAAGGACTTTGGTCCAAGAGACTTAGTTCACTTCTACTGCCTACTATGCAGTAATTTCCTTTCATTACCATGTCCTTATCCTCCTCATGAACAACATAGGTAAGAGGGATTAGCTATCACTATACTGAGCTCAACATGGTTATTTTATTAAATACTCGTGTAAACTGCATTATTTTTCAGATAAAGAAGTTAAAGCCTGTATTAGTTACCTTTCTAGAGCCAATGGTCTGCAAGAGAGCAGATTTAATACAGGACAAGTACAAGTTACAGTATTCACACACACAAGCCAAATGCAGGAAGAGTGCTGAGTGTCTATCTAGGCACTGGAGACCCGAAAGATCCAATCAAGGGCTGGGCGCCCACAGCACTGTCCCATGTACATCTGTGTCTGCACTAAATGAGTGAAGAACCAGGATATGATGCTCACAGCAGGCATGAAGACCAGAGCTCCCCTGAGGCGAATAGCAGCCATCCTCAATGACAGCAAGGCCCCAAGCTCCTCTTGCAATGAGAATAGCTGAGTCCCCTTCATTAGAACCAACTACAGCAGAGCTTCTCCTGGGAAACAGCCGGCCCCTATCTTCTGCTCCCATTCTCCTTTACATTGTGTCAGCAACAATCCTCAGGTGGATCCTCTATGCCCAGAACCACACCAGCTCAGTCCAGCTGGGCATTCCTGCTCAAGTTGACTACAATAAGCCTACCACAAAGCCTCAACTTACAGAATATGTAGTATTATAGACGAAATGGAAAAGAAGTGATGCAACAAAAAAATACACAGTGACTTAGAAGATTTGGGACAGTTGCCAAAAAAGGGTTGAGCGGGATAGTGGAGAAAAGATTGAGTTGTGTTTCCAGGCAAGAGAAACTTAATGGAGTAAAGTGGGTGTGTACCTGAGAAGCAGCTGCTTTGCACAGAGGAATGGTTTGATTTGGATCTATAATATCCTCCAAAGACCCATCTGTTGAGGACTCATGAGCTGTGGTGCTCCTGGGAGGTAGTGGAACCTGTAGGAGTTGGGCCTAGTGGAAAGAAGTTGGGTCATTAAGTGTGTGCCCTCGAAGGGGATATTAGAACCCAAAACCTTTCTTCTTCTTCTTCTTCTTCCTCCTCCTCCCCTTCTTCTTCTTTTTCCTCCTCTTCTTCTTCCTCTCCCTTTTCTTCTTCCTCTTCTTCTTCCTCTTCCTCTTCCTCTTCTTCTTCCCCTCCTTCTCCTGCTCTTCTTCCTCTTCCTCCTTCCTTTTCTCCCTCCCCTGCCCTTTCTCTCTCTTCCTGACTGCCACAAGGTGAGCAGCTTCCTCTGCCACATACTCTGTGAGATACTGTCTTGCTGCAGGCCCCAAAGGCAATGGAGCCAAGTGACCATGAACAGAAATCTCTAAAAGTGTGAGCCAAAATAAACCCTTCCTCTTTTGATTACCTCAGCCGTTTTTTTAATACTGATGGAATACTGACTAACACAGGCGGTGCCTGGTTTCTTTGATCTTTCTTGTTCTATTATACAAGTCCACTAAAACATAAGTTCCTTGAAAATTGGGGCTTTATTTTTTACTGTTTTATTCTTCTCATATAGAATAGTGAATATTCAAGAAACAATTGCTGAATAAAAGAATATATTATTTGACCCTGAGAATGGTGGGAAAAAAGAGATGATAGGACAAGGAAAAGGCAGCTGTCCCAAATACTGAATCAATGTTTCTAGTCGAACTCCTTTGGACAATTTGGATATGTTGATAATTTAAATTTACCTAGTAAGCTAATGAAGTAGTAAGTTGAAGTTTCTGTGGAGGAGACAAGTGTTAGCATGATTCTTCATTGAAAGTAGGTGCCCAGTTTTTCCTGTTGGTATTATTCAAGGATACCCTGTTATAAATAAAAGAAGTACAAATTAGCATAAGTAAAGTAAAATTTGACAATAATATTTAGACAAGGATTCTGTTCATCTCTCATTTCTTTTATTTATTTCTAAATGTTAATGCCATTATTTTCTATCTGTAGACTGACCTTTTTGGGGCTAGAGGAAACAGATGCCAACAGTCACAACTTAGTCCTCTATAACCAGAATATAGATATTTCTCTTCTCCATAGTAAGAGAGTTTCATCTAATTAAGCCTTTCCTTATTACCATTGGAACTACCATTTATTTCATCATCTCCCATTTGGATTATACCTATTGCTTTCCTTATGTATTCTCTGCTTTACTTTTAATTTATTTCCCTAAGTTTTTCAGGTCATTTTCTTGCTAAGAGTCTGCAAGGACTGCTAAATCATTTCAGACCAACACTCAACCTATTTGTTTAGCCCGTGTGACATACTTCAATTTCATTCTAATTAATTCTCCATGTTCACTTTTGAATATCTGTACTCTTTTGCTCCCATTAAATCATGAATTCAAGCCATGTTATTTTATTCACCTGACCTTCCTCTACTTGACATTCTTGGTTCATTTCCTGTTACTCTAACAAAATGCCTGAGATTGAGAAATTTATTAAGAAATTTATTTAGCTTGTGATTCTGGAGGCTGAGAAGTTAAAGATGAAATAGCAGCATCTGGTGAGGGCATTGTAACCTTGCAGGAGGCAAAAAGGAAAACATGCATATTTGGAAGAGGCAAAACACATGGGACTGCTTTGATTTATGACAACTTGCTCCCTTAGGAATGACTCACTCTGGAGAGAAAGGCATCGATCTGTCTCACACACCTAATCACCTCTCAAAGTTCCTACCCACTTTTAACACCATTAAATCAGTAATCAAATTTCAATGTGAATTTTAGTGGGTACAAATCACACCCAAATCATAAGATACGCTAATGTAATTCTCTATCTAGAATGACTTTTCCACCTTTATTTGCTTCATCAACTCTTATCCATACTTAAGGATTCATCTAAGGCATGAATTACTCCTACTCTCTGGCACTTTCTGCCTTTTCAATCTGCAATGGGTGTCCTTCTCAGGTGCTATCTTAGCATATCACTATCATAACATTTAGAGTATTTTATCATCTGAAATTGTCTCAAAAATTAAGAGCATGATGTTGAGCACCAAAACTATTTTGCACTTTTTATTACCAGTATATTTACAAACATTTGCTGGGTGCGTGAATAGTTTCAGAGAGTCACATTAACAAATGAAAGAATATTTTTCTCTATTTCATAGACTATAAATTTCAGAGCTTGCCATGATTAGATATAACATGGAAAGATATATTTATGTGTCTTAGATTTTTAGAATCCTCAATTAAAATAGAAAGCCCAAAAAATAGTTGCAGGTAATGGTTAAGAGTGTGGGCATGAAAGTCTGATCACTAAGGTTACAGGCAGTTACTTCCACCTATTGGCTGCATGACTGAAGGCCTTGGGATTCAGGTAGGTTAGGTTATAAAACGTCAGAGAACCCCAAGACCCAGGGCAGGGGGCATTTTGAGAGTGCAAATGCCCATTGAGGTGGCAAACTCACCAACCGTGCTCCTGGCCTAGACCTAAAAACAACCTCATTCCCCAAGGGGCTTGGCTACAGCCTCATTGGGTCTTGTTTTGCTACCAAAACCAGCTGCCAAGAGGATCAGGAGGAACTACAACAAGGAATGTCTTGGCAGTCCGCCCTGTCTGCCTACTGGCCTTGGCCTCAGCAGTGGACCTCAAAGTTATCCAGTAAATTTGCTTTAGTTCCTCTCAGTTATAATCTTAACATCGTACTATTTGCACAAGGACAGAGGAGACTTGCCCATCTGAGCCACTGGGACAGACTAGTGGGGCTCAATCTCACGCAGATCTTGGAGGTGCTCTATCTGAGAGCCACTCCCTCCCTGCTGAAGCCCAAGAGTTACCTTGTTGTACAGGGTACTGCCGAGCTATTTACCTGAAGAGGTTGCAAACCTCTGTCTCAAAGAAGATCCTGAAGGGTCACTGAATCCCGGACCCTGTCCCTCTCAGCTGTGCTATGGGAATGATCCTGCTTACACAGGAATCTTCTGTGAGTTTCACACACTGGCGTCATCAAGTCAGATTTGCCAACATACGTCCTGCAGCAGATTATGAAATAACTATGACTGTTAAATTCATAGAAGTAAAGTTAACCAAGTATGTGGAACAGCTGTATGTATAGAAAACAATACAATGCAGCCATAGGAAATTGAAGCGCACACAAATAAATGGAACAGTATTCTGTGTTCATGGATAGGAAGAATTAATGTTACTAAAATATACAAACTACTCTTAGAAATCTATAAATTCAATGCAATTCTATCAAAACTCCAAAGTCATTTTCCCCAGCAATAGATGAAAGAACCCTGAAAACTTCAAATGAAACCACAAAATAGCCTGATTTTAACTAAAGAAATCTGGATCAGAAATTTTAAAAAGCTGGAGGCATCTCTCTCTAAAAATTCTATTATAAAACTATAGCAATCCAAACAGCATGATACTCTCATATAAAGAGACACATCAACAAGTAGAACAAGATAGAGGGACCCATATAAATTCATATATCTCTGGTCAGTTGATTCTTGAAAAAGTTGCCAAGAGCACATAGTGTGAAATGACTGTCTCTTCAATAAATGGTGTCGGAAAACTGTATATCTACAGGCATAAGAATGAAATCGAAATCTTATTTCATACTATACTAAAGAATCTGCTCAAAGTGGATTAGAGACTTAAATATAAGACCCCAAATGACAAAAATACCAGAAAATCAGAAAGGGAAAACACTCCATCATGTTGGTCACTGGATGAGGATTTTTTTTTTCTTCAGATAAGACTCAAAAGTACAGATACCAAAGCCAAAATAAAAAAATGGATTACATCAATCTAAAAAGCTTCTGTATAGCAAGGGAACCAATCAACAAAGTAAATAGATAACCTAAAGAAAGGGATAAAATGTTTATAGACTATGCATCTGATAAGGGGTTAATGTCCAGAATATATAATGAACCCAAATCAGTGTGAAAAGCAAACCAGTAACAACAACAATGAAAAACCTCCATAAATAATCTGATTTAAAAATGGGCAAAAAGGGCTGGGGATTAGGCCCAGTGGTCGGAGTGCTTGCCTTGCAAGCACAAGGCCCTGAGTTCGATCCCCAGCACAAAAAAAAAAAAAAAGGCAAAAGTCTTGACCAGACATTTCTCAAATGAACAAATAAGAGATGGCCAATAAGTATATGTAAAAATGCTCAACATTACTAACCATTAAGGAAGTACAATTCAAATCAGCAATAAGATATCACCTTACCCTGATTAGAATAGCTATTATCAAAGGACAAAAATTAGCAAATGCCGGCCTGGATGTGGAGAAAGGGGAACTTATTCACTGCTGGTAGAAATGTAAATTAGTATAGACATTATGGGAAACATTATGGAAAACAGGAAACTGCAAGATAGACTTTGTGGAGATGGGAAGGGGACCTGGAGATAGAGGGACACAGGAAGAAAGAAAGGAGAAAGGGGAAGTAAAAAAAGAAAAAAGAAAAACAAAACAACCTTGACCCGTACCTCCATTTGCATTTTCTACCTTTGTCATTCACACAAGTCAGAAATTGGAATACATATTAAAATTATTAAATTTATCATTCACTCTGAATCTGCCCTGAAAATTAAGTAAGAAAATAGGCTAATAAATAAAAAAATTACCAACATAACTAACACTTGAACCAACAATTCCACTACTGGGTAAATATTCACAGGAAATGAAATAAGTATGTCAAAGAAATGCATTAGCCTTAATAATCAAGTCATGGAATCAACCTGTGCCCCCCATGGATGGGTGGATTTTTAAAATGTGGTGTGTACATCCAAAGGAATAATATTCACTATTAATAAGGTTGAGGAATCTTGTCGTTTGTGCCAACACGAGTGAACCTGAAGGACATTAGGTAAAGGGAAATAAAGGCAGAAAGATAAGAACTGTGTGATCTCAGTCATATGTGGACTCTAACATTGATCTTATAGAAGTAGAAAGTAGAAGAGTTGTCAGCTTAGAAACTGGAGAAGTTAAGTGGGGAAAGGGAGATGGATCAATTTCACCACATTCAAACTGCTGGGGCTGTTACCAAAGTGCAAATGTTACCTTTCATGATTTGAAAATAGAAAAAGAGAAGTCATAAGATTGTTAACTTAATCTTCTAGGTCTGATGGGATTCCTTGCATTCTTAGTAATGGAGGAGGAGCTAACAGATGACATTGTAGTGATGGTTCTGATGATACGTATTCTCTGCTGATCTGTTTGCTTGGCATGCATCAAGGATAAAAGCATCCTACTAATATTTTTGATTGGCTAGTCCAGGATTTGAACTGATGGTATTAGCACTAAATAATCCTTAGAAATTAAAAGGTAGACTAATCTTTGTGTAAAATAAAAATGGAGCTTTCCATATTAATGAGGCATAATTCATAAAATTTAGTTTACAGGTCCTGCTGATGAACTTACATTATAACGTCTTCCAACCTAGAGCCATCTAAAAAAGCGTAGATCTTGTTTCTGGGTGATTTACTAGGAGATATATTCGGTGCTGCCAATAAAGAGTAGAAATTGAACGTGCTTTATTTTAAATTAATAAAATCAATAATTAACCCCGAAATTTTGTCTATTTCCTATTGTAACATGTACATTAGAGAGAAACATAACCACATGTAAAGTTATACATATATATATATATTTTTGTGGTGCTGGGGATCGAACTCAGGGCCTTGTGCTTGCAAAGGTTATACATATTTTTAAGAAAGAAAAGAAAAGCTTTTTAAAAACAAGTCATATACATGCATAAACATATACATTGTATAAATAAAATGCCTACTGACTATGTGAAAAGATGGAGCACTTATTTAATAAGACTGAAAAGGCACAATGGGTAATACAAAATGCATATAAAATTAAACCAAACAGGTACATTAATCACTGCCACCAGGACAAATGGATCCAAGCAGCAAACATTTATTTAAATGACCTATGCAGGATGGAGGAGAATGGCAGAAGATAAAAAACACTAGGAAAAGTTTATAGGTTTTTTACTTACCAAATACCTCAGGAGTTAGGGGAGAAACAATGGAAAATGATCAGACTCATTTGACTTTTCTTTTTTCCTGACAAAGATGGAGAGAAGCAGATAGAAGGTGGCCATCTTCTTAATGACCTAATTGTAAAACCATTTGTTGTAGATGGCTAATCTGTTTTTATTGTGTCAGGGTAGGTGACTTGGATAATTGCTGGCACTTTGGCTCTGGAGTGATCAGATGGCGTATTATAAATTGGAAAGTAGCCAGGTCCTGCCAGTGTAGAGTTGGTTAAGACCTTTGGTGACATGTCTAATAAATAAATGTCTAATAAATCATGTCTAATAAATAAAATATACCTTGTCAGCTAAAGCTTAACTTGATAATTAGACTGAAGAGCAGGTTGTTTCATGTTTGAATTGTACAAGTTCCAAGAAATTCAGAGTTAAACTCAAGAACAAATACTAGTAAGTTTAGGTAAAGTCTGGTTTCTACATTCGAAGAATTATTGCTTTAAGTAACTTAATAGAGAAGCTTTTAGCTTATCTGTTATCTGAGAATTATCAGAAAACTTTGGCTTTTGATAAATTAAGTGTGAGTCACTATTGCACTGTAAACTGTGGGATTATTTTCCTGTGGAAGATATGCAGATTTGAAAACTGAATGTTAAAAAAAAATTGGTAATTATTGTACTTTCCTTGGAATTTTCAAAATAGTTTAATGATGGCCTCTGTCTCCCTCTCCATCCCTCGCTCCCTTGTCATGGAACCTGTATAAAGAAGTTTGGGAGATGTCTGATAGAGCTGTAAAATCACAGAGATTCTTTTAAAAACAGCATTAAAAGGAGAACAAGTTACCAGCCTTCATCTTCTTTAAAGAGATTATAAAATTGTCAGAAGTTAATCTCCTCCCTGCATTAAGTTCTTTTTTTTTTTTTTTCTGTCCCTGAATGACAGTGGTTGAGGAGAGGGAGAAATAAGCTTAAAAGTGAAATATAAATTATATTATGGGTGGTACATGCTTACTTGGTGTTTCACATGTAGGCTGACTTATGGAATCCTGGTATCTATTTTCTGCTAATAGAGAATTCCAGTACACATAAAGAGTTCCTAGAGAGAGAGAGAGCAAGATTAGAGGTCAATAGTTCTTGCTCCTTTTCAGATAGACATGCAACTCAGAAATATGTAATGTCTTTACGGATTACCCTCCATGGAGCTATTCTTGAAGCACAGCCCTCTCCATGACTTCCTGTTTGACATCACAGGACTCACACAGTTGTTTTATCAGACTGTCTATTGGTGTAAGTGTAGAATTGGAAACAGCAGTACGTACCCTTCTGAAGATCACCATTCACCTCGTACCTCATTTATCCCATATGGATGCCAAACCTAGGATGTTCTACCAGGACCTAAGAAATGAAATAAATGAATTTACAGCAGATCTTTCCTGTCATGCCAGCTAGTCCTCAGAGTTGCATGAAGAACACATGCATCCTCATCGTCTTTAGAAACTGTAAGCACCATTTTCCTAATGCCACAATTCCACCATCACTGCCTCAATTTCAGTAGATTAATTTACTTCCGATTTGCAATTTTTCAGCTGTTCTCCATAACATTAGCTTGTACTTTTCTTTTTACCTTGTACTTCTTAATTTCTCCTTTTCCCCATTATTTTCTTCTTCCTGTCTCCTCAGATTATTAGCTATGTGAGTGTTATCCTCTATCTCTCTTTTTAAAATAAGACATTTTCCTACCAATAGGAGGAAATTTATGACTATTACTTAGACAAGAGGCTTTTGGAGAAAGCGATTGATGATATCGTCTGATTGACCTCTTTTCCGTGGCCTTTTATTGGTAAGGCACAGCCAAATGGCCACGTGGAGCTCTGATATGGAGCTCGCACCATCTTGAAAGTTCTCATCAACTCAGCCAAGAATAAACATGATTTCATTAAGTAAGAGATTCCAGAAGCAAAATCATCATATGAATATGGGAAAATAGAGATCTGCTCCCCTGATGAAATGAAGAGGTGTACTGTCACATAAACAAGAACGAAATTTCCATTGACAAGAAAATAAGTAGCACCATAGTGATCCCAAATAGGTTGTATTTTGACAGGTCAGGTACCTTTGAAAGGCGGGTCACAGACACGTACAGGGCCTGGTGGGGTTCCTGAGACCACACTCCCTGGTACAGCCTCTACTGGCAATGACTCTGACATTTCCAACTAGTTATAGTTAGTCTTCCTATTGAGACAAGTCTTAGAAGGAAAAATTCCACAGTCTTGCTTATTTAGTAGTTTCACATTTAGGTTGACTTCTGAATTTTGGCGTTTACCATTTATCAGGGAGAATTTCTGAACATGTGGGGCCTTCCTGTAGGGAGAAAGTAAGATTGATGGTCAATAGCTTTTGAACTATCTTCCAATATTTTTCCACTTCATATCATTTAACAAGTCTTTTAAATTCTGTTTCTACCAGTCCCTCTTGTGCAGCATAATACAACATCCTCTTGTCTGGTCTTGTTCCCTTGACTCAGTCTCTCCATTCTGTTGAGTGCAAACCACCATCAATTGGCATTCTTTAAATAGTGGCCCATCTCTTCCTATTATATGACAGACTTTGGAGTCTTCATTAAACTTGTTCTATTTCTATGTTTTTTGCTTTGGGTTTTACTACTTCAGTCCTCAGAGATTTTTTTTTTAAAGGAGGACTTACAAAGCCATGATACTGTGAGATATTTGAAAATAAGAAATATGTATTGTTTTTTCAGCATTATCTCAACATCTCTAATAGCACTCCTTAGCAAATGCATTGTGATTTTTATGATATATAGAAAATCTCTCTTTTTATTAGGTTAAAGAAAATTATAGCTCTGGTAAATGGATTATCCTACTTCTCTCTAACCTGTGTAAGGCAGAGGGCTGAAGCATTTTTAATAGTAGGCCTAAAGAAGAGAGGATGGGTATGATGGGTATGATGGGCAAAGTAGAAAGAAAGTATACCAATCTGCTGACTAACAAATATTTATCACCCCTAGTTGCCAAATTGGATGCTGCTATAGCTTGGATGCTAAAGTCCTGACAGAGGCGCGGGTGTTAAAAGCTTGGTTCTGAGGGCAGCATTATTGGGAAGTGCTGTGGGCCTTTAAGATGTGAAGCCTGCTGGGAGGTCGTTGGGCATGTTGAATTCTGGGAGCTCCTCCTATCCTCATTCTCTTCTTCTCTGCCTCCCGGTTTGAGATGCAAGCACTTGTTCTAATTCACACTCCTGCCATGATGTACGACCCTCAGTAGGAGTTCAACCAATGAGGCCATCCATTCTCAGATGTGAACTTCCAGAGCTGTGAGCCAAAATAAATTTCTCTTTACTTCATAAGTAGCACATGTCTAGTATTTTGTTACAGTGGCATGAAGCTAATATGGATGCTTTGAAGGTTAATACATTTTCACTTGGAAAAGTCAGGATTGACCATGAAAAAGAACGAATGGCACTTTGGATAATGATTTGTATATGAATGAGTACATTTCTTTGGTTACTCATTTACACTGGGAAGTCAGAAGAACTAAATTGAACCTCAGTGCACTTACTGAAAAAATAAAATGTGTCCCATGGCAACTGTATTTTTGTCTGGGGCTTTGCCCAGTTATTTTTTCCTCTACAATCTTGTTCCTCACTAAACTATAGCTATCTCTATTCTTCTAGAACCTGAGGTTTAAAACTCATTGGGTTAGCTATAATTTAACCAATTATTTTACTTTCTATGGTAGACTATGTAAGTACTTGATGCTCCTCTAAAGTATTAGCCATTCTCTTCTTGTTGAGTAGAGGCAGCTATATGACTTGTGGTGGATTGACAGTCAATTTGCGCAGGAACACTCAGCTGGACTGAGTTTGTGTCATTTTGGGCATAGAGGATCCACCTGAGGATTGTTGCTGACACAACATAAAGGAGAATGGGAGCAGAAGGTAGTTGGCAGCTGTTTGCTAGGAGAAGCTATGCTGTGGCTGGTTCTCGTGAAGGGGACTTGGTTGTTCTCATCGAAGAGGGAGCTCGGGGTCTTGCTGTTGTCGGGGATGGCTGCTCTTCACTTCAGGGGAGCTCTGGTCTTCATCTCTGCTGTGAGCATCATATATTGGTTCCAGTAAAGATTTCTTTGGCCATCATCTGCAGACACGGAAGTACACGGGACAGTGCTGTGGGCTCCCTGCCCCTGATTGGATCTTCTGGGTCTCCAGTGCCTAGATGGACATTTGGCACTCTTCCTGCATTTGGCTGATGGGTGAATGTTGTAACTTGTAAATGTGCTGTATTAAATCTGCTGTCTTGCAAACCATTGGCTTTAGAAAGGTAACTAATACAACTTGCTCTCACCAATGAATTTTGAGTAGCAGTGACATATGTCAGTTTTGAGCAGAAGCCTCACAAACCAGCATGTGTATGGTCTTCTCTTTTCCCTTATCAACTAATTATGGGAGCTTGTGTCAAGATAGAGTCTTCTTCAACTGAATCCTTAGTGATTTCCATGATATTTCCACATTTGTCAAATACCGTCCACATAAAGGATGAAAAATAAACTTTTGATGTTTTTAAAATACTGAGATTTTGGGGGTTGTTATCGTGGTACAATTTAGCCTATTACATTTGTTATAAATTTTTATTTTTCATTTGTTACAATTTTGAAGGAGAGATCAGCAACCATAGACACCAAAATATTTGTGTTGTAATTTCAAGAATAAATACAGAATTATGTTGTTATGGTCTAGATCTAGAGTGTCCCTAAATGTGTCAGGTGTTCAGGGGTGGGGCTTCTGGAAGGCAACTGGGTCACGGGGGTGTTGTAGCCGATTTGTGGTTAGGAGGTGTGGTATTGGCGAAGACTGGTCATGGGGGCATAACTTTCTCCAGGGCCTTCCACTGAGCAATTTCTGCCCTGGAGCCAGGCAACCATAGACTGTAAGTAGGAGCCAAGATAAAAGTCTACCCATTTAAGGTGTGGGTGTTAGATATTGTGTCCCGGCAATGAGAAAGTGACTGAGACTTTTATGTCTAATCAGTATTCTCAGAATAATACATTTTAAAATACAAAAACCTATTTAATATATTTACTGTTTCTAACATAAGATATTCGTAAATCATATCTTCAGTTCATATTTCTATAATTGTTATGCATCTTGTGTCCTTATGTTTTTTGAAGTACGATACTTTGTAAGCTTATAGCAAAACTCTAGGGAAGCTCCAAGGTGTTCCTTTACTAACTTTCCTTGAGAACTGAGTTCACATCATATCATATGGCCGTATTCTCAGAGCAGTTTCTTAAAATAGAAAAATAATGTATATTCTATGAATAAATAATTACAGCAGCAACATAATTCTTTCCCAGTAGTAGCTTCCAAATAAATGTTTGTTGAGTTTAATTAAAATGCACGAGATTATAATTCTAAAATCTTTTGGGATTTTAAACACTTTGTACTTCTGTGATCAAGCCAAAATATATCAGATGATTTTTCTCCATCAATATGTATAAATGTGTTACTCAGTGTTTATGTATATTTTTATGGTATTGAAAATCAACCGACATTCTATAATAATTTGAATCTAGCTCATATCTAGGTGGGTAGAAAGGTTCTCAAATTTTAGAGAGCTTAGGTATCTCATGAGTAGATCTATGCAATTGCATACTCCTGGGTTGGGCACTCAGAAGTTATAATTTCCTAGGTCTCAGTTGAATCTCCATTTTTAACCAGCATCCCCAAGTGGTCCAACATGTGTTAACTGTAGGCTGCATTGAAAAATATTTTACCAGAGCAGCGCTACAGAGGTGTAGCATGTATTGCAGCATCTTGAGGGACTTGCTATAAGGCAGATTCTGGTTTAGTAGTTCCAAGACCAGGTCTGAAACTCCACATTTTTAACAAGCTTCTTGTTTATCCTGGCTCTGTATATACTTGGGCTAAATTTTGAACAGTAAAGTAGTAAAGAAAAACGCACTTCATGTTTCCCTAAGTTTGTGAACACTTATCTCTGCTGCATAATTGTTTTTATTTTTGTGTACATGTCAGTTAATTTCTCAACTAGATTTCACACTGCCTGTGGCCAGGAACCGCGCTAATTGTACTTTTTCTCTCTTCTCCCATAGCTGTCACCTCAGTCCCTAGCACTTTCCTAGCAGGCACTCAATAAGTGTTGTTGAGTGATTGCTGAAAATGCTAGAGAACAGCTGTAGAGCACCAGGAAGTACATAATTATATGCAGTGAAATGCCATTTTTACAGAATGGGTTTGGATCAATGTCAAAATGGATTTTCAGAGAAAATAGAAGTTGCTGACATACATTATAATTTTCGAAAGCACATCTTACATTTGATTTGACTATTGTGATCAAACGTGCCAATAAACTCTATTTTTCCCTCCTAGGAATGAAATAGATTACACAGAAGCAAAATATAAGTTATAATTAAAAGTATCCTAAAACTTTTATGTCATTTGATTGGCATATTTGTTGTAATAGTATTGTATAAAAACTAGAAACCCATTATGGCATAAATAGTATGTACCTGTTGGGCTGCACAGTATAAGAAAGTCACCCTTAGGGATTGAGGATTTAGCTCAGTGGTATAGCACTTGCCTAGCAAGTGCAGGCCCCTGAGTTTGATCCCCAACACTTCCTCCCCTGAAAAAAGAAAATCACCCTACCTGTAGATCCTAGCTTTAGATGTAATCTAGTCAAGATAAGAAATGATCTAGGAGAAATGAAACAGAAAGAGCTTCATATTCTTAAAGCTAAGCTATGCACTTACTAACTTCGGGGTGTTCTCCTAGTCTATACACTAATTCATTCATTCATTCCCACACTATGTTTATTGCTGTGCCAGTGCCCTAGCAGTGATTTATGTTGCTGCCCTTGAGCTAACAGTCTCATACAAGGTACAAGGCACTAGGTAACTAGAATGCTGTGAACCAACAGCTAAAACAGAGGAGATACAAGGTAACAAGGAGCCACTTGCGGGACCTGGACATCGGGAAAGCTTTCAGGAGGATGTAACACCTAAACTGAAATCTGAAGCATAGGAAGTAAGTCAAAGACTAGACAGAGGAGAGGGCTCTATGGAAATGCTCTGTGGATTTGACCTGCACAGGAGAGATGACTAGGTGTGAGAAAAGAAGGGTTAGGAGTGGCACTGGATGCTGAATAAAAGCCAGGTCATAAAGTGCGATTAAAACATGTTATGGTTTGTACTTTTTTCTGAATTCTGTGTTTTAAGTAGCAATAATATAATTTAAAAAAATAAGCTCACTTTTAGGAGACCTTTGTGCACAGGTGGTAACACTCAATGTAGCTCTCACATGCTTGGTGTCCACATGTGCATCTACCTTTCCAACTAGACCATGACTTCCCACAGAGCAATGTCTGTTTCAACTTGGTACCAAACTTACGGCGGGGCAAGCTCGAGTACCAAATTGAACAAAGTTTGTTAAATGAAATAAAGGTTTCAGTCCCTTGCATTATACCTATGTGAGTACAGAGAAAATTTTCATTGACTATAAAAAGGGGGATGGTGTCAAATAAAATTCAGGATTAAAAAATAGCAATAGATTTTTTTCCCATAGCTACAGGATGAAAGAATGCCATTTAATTCAAACCATTCTTGTCCTGGGAGAAAAGAATCACTCTTGAAAATCCCAGTAAACAATCTTAAGTAATCATGGTACTGCAGACCCAAAACACTGTCACACCCATTCTGCAAGTCCAATTCAGTTTCTCTTTTTGTCTGGCTTAGCAGGAAATTAGCCAGACAAGCAGTTGGGATTTGTTATAATAATATTTCTTAGCATTTATATAGTTCTTTCTGGTTTCAGTGAACTTTATGCACATTAATTACTTAATCACAGAGGCCATTGTGTGGCGGGAAGCAAATAGAGTTATCCCCATTTCATGGATAAGGAAAAGGAAATTGAAAATGCAAAAAGGGAGCTTGCTGCAGATTGGTCTGCCAGTCAGCAGTAGACTCAAAATTAACTCCCAGAAGGCTAGTACGCAGGCCATTAGCCCAAATTGCCTCAAGATGGAAACTATTCTGGGAGCCCCGAAAGAGAAAGGGCTCTTCATTACCATAAGGGAACACAAATATAGTAGCCAAAACTGTTCCCTTGTTTCTACTTTTTCCCTCTGAGCACAGAAACAATTTCATGGATCCTTGAGACAATATATTAACCTTGGAGCTGAATCCTGTGCATGAATGAGTAGCCTGTTCCCTAAGTATAAAGGAACTTTTTTGCAGGTGCCTTCATTTTTTGAGGATGCCAAATGGTACTCTAGTGGCTTAAAAACTTGCCCATTGATGAATCTGCCCCAGGGATCATTTTTCTACCCAGTGGGACTTCAGGGTGTGGAAACTAGAAGTTGCCATTCTTCCCTATGTCATTTCTTAACTGGGCACAGCCTGTGGCATGAAATGTTAGTATGTATTTCATAGTGGCTTTGGATGAAAAGCTCATTCTGGGCTCGGCTTACTAGAAATCTTGGAGTGAATAGTCGGATAAATCGGTATATATCGCATATGCAACTATAGTTTCCAAACATCTGGAATACAACCAGGAGTCAAAAAGGCAGTCCCACATTGGCAAGTTGCAGAAAGATACATATTATAGACATGTGACACGCAAGACAAGAACATTAGCTGCCTGTTAGTCTCCCTAAGCCCTGGAGCCTGGTGCAGTGAAGCTTAGAGATACATCAGTGTTTTAGTCAGCAACTTTCTTTGGTGTCTTCAGGCCCTGCTACATGAATACTTAGTATTTTCTACCTTTTGCATGATTGGAAGTCATCAGAAAATCCCCAGAAATTCATCTGACCACATTAATTATTCTGGGCAATGAACTATTTAAGGACTTCTCTTTAAGTATTTTTTTTTTTTGTAGTTTGTTATATGATTTCCATACGTACAAATCCTTCTCCAGTAGGAGCACCTCCAAATCTCATCCCCTGAGTCACTGAATGGCTTGCTTTCTGTCTTCAAACCCATCCGCCTTGGATTTGCAATGTTCTTTGGGACCTCAAGTGCAGGACTAAGTTGAGACGTGAGTCTAAACTCTGGCAAAGGAATGAAAACATTCCTCCCTCTCCAGAAGAAATGAAAATACTAACAGCCTTCATTTACTTAATATTATGCCTTATTATGTCTTTTATGCACATTTTTATTTAATAACCACACCAATTATTCATAAAGCATGAGAAGATAAAGGATTTTGCATTATTCAGAATAAACTTGTTTTCTATAAATTAAACATATGCAAATATATGGCCAGAACATACAATTTTAGTATAAGAAATGATCTTAGGAATTGTGCAGTTCAATGTCCCTCATTTCTCAGACAGGTTAACTGAGGCTCAGAAAGGTCCCACTGTTAGTGGAAAGCTATCTTAGTCATTTTCATCATCCCTGGAACAAAATACACAGCACTCACAAATTAAAGGAGAAGTTAATTTGAGCTTATGGTTTTTCAGAGTTTTCTGTCCATACTCAGCTGACTCGAAGGCAGAAATGGCATGGTGAGTGGGCCTGGGTAGAGAAAAGATGCTCACATCATGGTGGCCAGGAAACAGAGAAGGCAGGAGCCAGGGAGGGAGCTACAGCCTTCCAAATCAGGCCTCCAGCGACCTGCTTCTTTCCACCAGACCCCGCCTCCCAGCAGCAAATCAGCTATCATGGCCCCCTAAACCAGTCACCTTCCAAACACATGAGACTTTGGGGGCCATTTTAGATATAAACCAAAACTGTAACCGGAGGTGAGCCCACACTTTCTGACACCCAGTCCAGAGGGCATAAATTTAGGATTTCGAGTTCTGCTGTTTGTCAGTGCTCATGCAAATCTCTCAATTTTCAAGGTTGCCTCTGTTCATGAAGGAATTAAAAAAGATGCTTTCCAAAGTCACTTGCATCCTCACCAATAGTTTCAGGTTCTGGTTAGAAATAAAAAGACCTTACCAAAAAGGTATAAAATATGTTGCCCCAGAAGCTAAAACTGCAGGATTCTCATAAAATGAAGACTACCTGGTCATGTATCTTTGATGTACAGCTCACGTATAATAAAAGGATATAGAGTATAGGAAACTTCTGATTTTTGGCTTTAAAAATAAATACCAAGAATTCCTGCAAAAACAGGAAACTTTGACTCTGAACCACACAAAGACTGAAAGTGTAGTCCAAAATAGTACAATCAAGGCTTTTTGAGAAACTCCAAGGGCTGTTTTGGAAAGAGGATTGCAGGCCAAGCTGGCTGGTCGGAGTCCCAGGTTTTTACCACCATGTCTTCCGTGTCTCTCTGCAGTCACTTGTGGCTCTTACTCGAATACAGCAGGATGTCTGTGGTCTGAAGACAGTGGCAAAGACTGAATAAAGTGCTTGCCACGATCGACAACCCTATCTGTAGAACGTCAGCGATTGCACTGAGGTCCTTTTGTTTTCATTGCCTGCACAGTTCTGACCTCGATAAAGAGTGCATCCAGCTTCTATTTTGTTGCTAGTAATTTCTAAAATCCAGTATGCATACTTGCCACTGTAGTCAATGATTTAAACTCAAATGCCACACTGAGTAAACCGCATAATTAGTGGTTAAATTTCCCTGACATAAAAATTTTAGAATTTTTCTCAAAAGTTATATTTGGTATTAGAGAGACATGAGATAAACATTACCACATCAGAATAGATGGAGAACATAATGTTTGTTATATTGAGAATATTGTGTTCTTTGATAATTTTTACTATGAAGTATTTTGGGCAGTTTTAAATGGTGGCACTAAAAATAAAGCAGTGGGCACTGAACAGATGGATTGAATTAAGAATGGGTTTCATGCCAAATTCAGCCACGTCTGAATGGTAAAAAGAGGTATTCATTTGAAAACTTGTTATTAGTTTTCAGAAAGAAATAGTGATTATTCCTTCTTTCTTTTTTAACAACAAAAACCATATCAACAACTGTGAATGTTCTAAAGGGAAAATGCAAAATGAAATGACTTTATCTGTAAGCACATAAGAAGTTAAAAAGAAATTTAAATGGTGAATAAATTTGCTTTAGTAAAAATAACTAATTTCACTCACTTTGGAATCTAATAAAATATAATGAAGACTAGTTTTGAGACCTAAATGATAAGTTATAGGCATAAATTTATTTAATTTTAATAAACTATGACATCTACCCTCAGGAGAAACTATTTTGAAGCCAAAATGAAATATCTAAACATCAAAAAGCAATTGCAAAATAAAAGTTTGATTTAATTGTAAATGAATCAGAAACAGATGTTTTAATCCTCCCTTAAAAACATAAAAAACACATACAGCTTTATAAATTTAAAAACAAATGGTCTTTATAAATATGATTCATATCAAGATAAATTTCAAATATTTGAATTACAGTTCAAACTATTTGAAAAACTTACAATTGAGCTGGACAAACTAAAAATTAGAATGTGTATTAGAAAAAAGAAAAGGCATTGGCATATCTATTTGCACAGGAAAGATAAATGTGGTGTTTGAAAAAGGTGCATTGCTTTTTAGTAAGAAGATTTTGCTTCTGATATTATTTGTCTAAGCAAATCATACTCTCTTTGGGTCTTACCAAACTCATGTGTACATCTGATGGGTAAAGTGATAACTAAATCTGTTTCAGGGGAAAGTTTCCCAAAACATTACTGAACAAATGAGATAACACATATGGAAACAATTCGCAAAACATACATGAGACTACTCCTTAAAAGTTTACATTGTGTGAAAATATATATTGTGTTTTGCAGCAATATTGTAATTTTCTTATAATTTTCTTAAGAAATCATTTAGTTGTATGTGTAACAGTAAGTACTTAGTACAGTGGAGATCAGCAAACAGCTAACTAATGAATGGATACTTAACGAATACAGGAATGTCCTTCAGGATCAAAGGACGAATGTATAACTACAAGTCACGTATAAATATTAAACAGATATACATACACGTGTACTATAACAACTCTTGCATCTTAAATGTCTTCCATGAGTATTTTTATGTAGCTATAGAGGAGTAAGTGAATGGATTGAAGACTGCTGGCATCCAAAAAGACACATGTGTCTTCTTGGTTATCTTGTTTTGTTAGACTTAACAAAGGAGGTGACCCTATTCTGCTCTGGAAATAGCATTACAGGATGAATTTGATTCATCATTTCCCACTCAGACTGGAAGAAAAGTCAATCCTCAGGTTTCTCTATATATCATCACACTAGACTCTCTCATCCCAGAGGGGCCACGTGTTTACAGTCTACACAATCTCTTACTGAAAAAGAAAGAGAGAGAGAGAGAGAGAGAGAGAGAGAGAGAGAGAGGGAGGGAGGGAGGGAGGGAGGGAGGGAAGGAAGGAAGGAAAAGAATTGCCAGGCCAGTCAACACTATTTGTAAGAACAGTTGGTTGTTGATGAAGCTGCCCATCCATAAATTATCAGGGTCAGAGATGTTCTAATGTGCCTTTCTGCACCTTCACACCATCAGTAACAGGACTTTTGACTAGCATATCATTTTAAACTCAGTTCTATCCAGTCTTTGAAACTATATGACTTTGGCTGGAAGGAGACAGAGAAAGAGACTTCTAGCTTCAAACAAAATTTCCCATATAACAAGCTACTTTCACCCTTGCTGGTAATCCTCCTTGCCATCAGTACCCGCGAATTGGATTTCAATGCTTGTAGTCTCAGTCTTTTGATCCTGCTACCTGACGCAGCTCATTCACTTCACCCCTGAGTTACTCTGAACTCTTCCTTTGAGAACCAATACTAACTCACTCCAGCTTTCTCTTGACTTCAGGACACACACAGTCCCTCCTCATATACTCTGTGGTTGCTCTACATCCTATCACAAGATGCATCACGGCATAAAATACTGTGGCATTTAAATGAGGAAACCTGCTCATAGAGATATAGTCCTTTAAAAGTTTTCATTGAAATTCAGAATTATTAAAAATAAAACTCATCCCAAATGTGTCAGATCCCTAATTTTTTTTTAACATATTGGGGATGAGCATTTTGTAAATGTTCACATTGATTTCACAGTGTCAAAAGATTGAATGTGTTAAATGATTCTTTGGTTTATATGTATATGGGTTCACGTAAAGTTACAGAAAAGATTCCATTTTAAAATAAACAAGAAGAGTAAGACGAAGTCTAATCTAATCTACTTACTGTACAAAGCAAGAATCATTTCTACAAGATCCTCAGCAGATGTCTTTCCAGCCCCAGACGGAACCCCGGGGACATGAACTTTCCAAGGCTTCTGTGTTAAGTGGACATCTGTCCTGCTAACGTCTCAGCACTGAATTTGGTTCTGCCCTTAGAACCATGATATGTAAGTTCTCTTCGATGTGATAGCTCTTTTAGTATTTCCTGTCACTTTCATATTGGGACATCAGTAAAGCCCTAGTTAAAGGGAAAAACTATATGCTCAGCAAGTAAGTAGGTGCAAGGTTAATTTACAACGCAGGGACTAGCAGAAGGAACACTTGGATCTATTAAACATAACCAGTTTCAAGAGACCTGGCTCTTCTTAATGATCATTACATCATTGCTTGTAGTTGCAAAATACTTGGACAGAACAAATGTTTGATAATATGATGTTTTTAGAGTAAATCACAATAGTTATCCAGTGGAATATTGTGTGCCATTACAAATGAAACAGTGAAAGAAATATTATGGAATTATGGCCACAGTGTTTTGGTGAGTAAAAACAAGATAAGGCTGTAAGGGTAAATTTTTACATTTCTTACTATATATTTTTAAATTAATAATGCACACACATATTCAGAATGAGTGGGTAGATAATAACTAAAATAGTGATAGGGTTTATCTGAGATAGTAAGGATGGCAGGTAATTTTTATAACCTCTTGTATTTTTAATAAAATTCAACAACAACATGAATGTCAACAAAAACATGAATCTCCTTTATACTTATAAAAAAGCAATAAAAGAACATTTTCTCAATTTTTTGGTAGAGGAGAGATTCAGCGAAGCTTAATTACCTTCGGAGTCATATAATATTGATCTTCCCAATTTTGCCATGCGATTCAGCAGCCAGTCAAATAAAAAATATTTGACTCAACAGAAAACTATGAGGATCCTGAACTGAGTTTAGTACACACTTTCAGTGCAAGCTTCACAGTTAGCTGGCTGTGCCTGTTAGAGATAAAAGCCACTTCCCTTGGCACACATGGGCACACTCCAGCTCTGCCTTAGATACCCGGCTGTGTTTTTCCAACTGAGGATTGTACATGTTTAGCAGACATAATGCATAAACCATTTTGGCTTCCATTTGTGCTTCCATTTCTTTTTGTAAGCCTTGGCGCTCCAGGGACGTCTCCATTGAGATAGTCGGTATCTCTACATACCGCTCACTCATTAATCCGACTCCTGTTATTTGCTACGGTTGTGAATTTAGACCAAACTGTAAATGTCAAGTGCATTTGTTATTTCTGGTGGCCCAGTGTACCTAAAGTACCAGCTGGAAGTCCTGCCTTCTGTGCCAAGCTCAAGCTGCAAGAGACTACATGAAATAAGGTCAAACCTGTGAAGCCCTCTTATGTGTTTGGCAGCTATTCCTGCAATCTTGGAATAGCATATAGTCTCTCTGATATTGAGCTACAGTGTTGACAGCCTAACTGGAACTACATCTGAGTGGCATATAAGCTTCTACTAGATAGATATAAGTGAACACCGAAATAAATGACCATATAATTTGTCCAGTTAATTCACAGCTTTCCCTCTTATCCTTCACATTCCACACCTTGATACTCACAAAGGGTGAACATTTCCAACTGATTGTGATGTCCAAGACATTTAGTGAGCCAAATGAAAACAACATCCGGCACCACAAAAATGAATATAAAATTAATGTAAAAACCACAAAAGGGGAGATAATCTTGAAGACTGTTTCAGTACAGAATAGCTAAACCAGATATGGATAATCTATAAACCTCAAGAGTAAACACTAACACTGTTCTGAAAAATTTGACTTGAACCAGACATTTAGACTCAATTGTTAAACCTTTGTCTATTGAAAAATAGTATTAAAAATTATTCAGTGGTCAACTATCAGAATAGGTTTCCTGGTGTTTGGTTTACTGTAAAGTCTTTACCCCAGTTAATCTTGATCAAAGTACAAGATTTACTTTGCTACAAGCGAGTGGGGACACTGTCAGTGGGATGCTGAGGGATGAATGTGGGATCGAGAGATGGATGTGTTTAAGTGTGGAGAGGGGTACAGTCAGTGGGGCTGCAAGGAAAAGACTCCGCTGGGCTAACCAAGGCCAAATCTAAAAGACTCGCTTATTAGAAAATGTGGAGGAAACATCAACTTCTCAAGTACGCAAGAGCAAAGTCAAGCCAACACAGTTTTGCTCACACAGGGTCTCAGGACCTGCTAGTGCCACACCTAGGTAGCACACCGTACCTTGTGACCCCTTGCTAGATGGCGCGACTCCTGTCGTGTTATAAAAATAGTTATTGGTGGCTATTTTTGGTGCTGTCTTGAATTTTTTAAAACCTTTTTGAACTATAAGGCTTAGAAATTCTAGCTTTGAGAACGTACTACAAAGCCCAGTGGGCCGGGGGTGACATAATATAGTCAGTGAAGTGTCACATGCAGCAGGCTTGGGCATCGCCCGTCCTTTCAGGGGCTCCTTAAGCAGCTAGGATCCTGCTTAAACGTAAATCTCGTCCTCCGTTAGAGATATGAAGCAGCACTTTCTGCCATTCTTCCCCTCCTCTGTTGACTCTTCCCATCATCACCTGTAAAAGCTTTAGAAATCAGTTTATGGGGATCCCTTTATTAGACCATATAATTACAAAAACAAAAGACAACTTTTTGAATGTTATTTATCTCTTCTTCATTGTACATGGGTTTAAACAGGGATGGTAAAGCTCTTGAAATAATACCAGCAAAACATACTGTTCCATATGTCACCGGTCAGTGTGGCCCATGATCAGGTTCCCAGACTTCCTTACAATTCTTAGGGCCCAAACCCCTGTGACTAATAAGTTCCTTCCTTAATCAGAGTGGAGGTTGAGGAATGTCTTCTCACAAATCAAATTCAATATTTTTAATGCTGTCCTCTTGAAATAGGGTTGAAGATAAAGACCTTACCAAATGTTTCAGGAACAGTTTGAAATTCAGACCTCTCCATTTTCTTTTATTTCCCAAAACATTATCTTTTTGCCTCTTCTTAACATGCATGAACAGCCTTTAAGTTTTGCTCCCAAATTCAGTTCTTGGATGTCCTTTCTTTCTTATACTGAAGCTACTGCTTTGAAAGTATTGAATAAATATGACACTTAAACTCCTCCAATCTACTGTCATATGTATTTCTTCCACAATAAGCCTAAAGGCTTATATTAAAATACAACTTGAAGTGTAGAAATTATTGCTAGGAGGAGTAAGTCATTTCTTTTTCTTTGCAAGTAACAGTTGACCTAGATCTAAAAAACCTATGCAAGCTATTTCTTTTTCTCTTCTACAGTGTTTAAACCTGTTTGATATAAAGAACCCTCTGAGGAGGTGGCCCTTTAACCCCCTTTCCTGTGACAGAAGCCACTGTTCATAGCCCAGCCAGGTGATGATTTTAACTTGAGCCAGTTTCAGGTCTTCTTAAATAGATGCCATTTGGGCAAGTTTTAAGTGTCCCTCTAGTTGGTTCAGGGCTATAAAGCATTGTAAAAATCCCACAGCTAGAAGAGACCTTAAAGCTTATCTAATGATTTTAGAGGTGAAGAGAGGAAAATATAGAAAGGTTAAAGCAAGAGGTTAAGATCACGAAGAAATTTTGATAGAGCCAGATAGGCAACTTGATCTCTAGCATGCATCCCATTATGGTGTTTCCCTTGGGATGCATACAGAGTCCACAGTATCCTCATGCTGTGATTTGAGTGTGGATTTAGTGTGTGAGCAATGAAAGCAGCAGAACCTTTGACAGCAGAAGGTATCCAGTCCAGGGAAGGCAGTAGCAGGGGTGGGGTAGAACTCTTGGGGACTCCTCTGGGGAAGAAAGACTAATCTCCTCCCTCATCTACTGTGGATGCATTATCTGCAAAAGACACCGGCTTATTGGAGGTACTTCCTCTATAGAGAACCAAAATGGAAAGCTTAGTATGAGGCTACCATTCCTGGCTTTGTGTGGCACAACGGCAGGTAAACTCACCGGAAGCTCCATCCAGACATCGAGCAACAGCGATGAAGGTGGCGAGCAGTAAAAAATAACGCGAGTAGAGTGAAATGGGAGCAGTAGCACAGACAAGACAGTTTAAGTCCGGAGTTTAGTAAGTTTATCAATGTTATTAAGCAAAGGGAACCAAACGTTGGCAGTTCAGCTCTGCAGTCTGCATCCTCAGTTTTAGGCTAATTCTACAAAGTAAAATTCAGAGGTGGGGACAGAACATGTAGGGAGCTGGAAAGGAAGAAGCAAGAGTTCCCACATTTCCTGTGCAGACCCTGCAGGGCGAGGTTGGCAAACATTTTTCTGCAAATTGCCAGCCAGTAAACATTTTTACCTATCCGAGCCATGGCCTCTATCACAACTACTTTCTTTTAAATATTTATTTTATTTGATCAATATGTGTTACTCATACATATTAATAGTGTATACTATGATTTTTCAATATATGCTTAAACCACATACTGATAAAATTAGGCTAATTGGCATTTTCCTCTCTTTATCATTTCTTTATGTTTGACACCTCTGAGCTTATGTCTTCTAGATTTTCATGAAATATGAAATAAGTTATTGTGATTTATAGTAATACCACTGTGCTGCAGAACACAGAACTTATTCCTTGTATCTAGTTGTATCTTGGGGCTGTTTTCCAACATCCATTACAACTACTTTTCTAAAGTCAAAGCAGCCATGCACAATACATAAATGGGCATGCTAATTTTCAATAATTTTGTTTCTTAAAAGAGGCAGCATATCAGTCTGTCAACTTTTCAAGTAGATTCTGTGACTCCAATGGTGAGAGAAAGAGAAAAGTAAGCAAGAGACTTACAAATAAATCAAATTGTGTTTACCTCACAGGGCTGTTCTGAGACATAAAAAAACTCATTTCCTCAGATATGTGAAATACTCGGAGAAATTTCTGCTGTCTAGTAAATGCTAAATAAAATTATGTTTGTTAGTTTTATTGCTTATCAATTCAGGGTGGTTTTGGCCATGGTCATATAAGTGCTCATGGGATAATGTGACATTTTCCAGGATGAAGTAGAAGAGCAGAAGCCACCAAGACCTATATTTACTCTCTCTTTTGATACATCACTAGTAGTATTTCACGTTAGAAATGATCAAGCTTTCTTCCAAATTCTATTTAGTTTTGACATCGAGAACATTTTCCTCATTGGCAGAGATTTTCTGGGTAGAAGTAGGAACAAACTATACATAGATCCAACTGACCAATATTTTGTTAATTTGTTGGTTTGAACTTTCTCCAAAGTTGGCATGTTAGGTATTCCACTGAAATGTGTTTGCCCAGAAAATTCCATTCTGTCAGTGTAATTAGTCTGTAAATTGCTGACTTAGTTAATATAAGAAATAGATTAATCATCTAATTGACTTTTAAAAAGTATGTCCTGAAAGTATATTTGTTGAACAAACATTGAATGCTGTCCATATGCCTGATGCTGTTCTAGAGGGTAAACAGCAAGAAAAAGTAAAAAGAAATCTCTGACTTCACATAGTTTACATCTTTACCTATCAAAAATAATATGATTCATTAAATAGTGTAGTGAATGTCTGCTCAACACTGATTAAAGATTAATGGAAGAAAAAGAATAAAAGTAAATGAGCAACTCTGGCTTTTAAAAATCTCACGTTCTCTTTTAGTCTCCCTTCTTTCCTTTCTTCTTTTCCTTGTTAGTCCGATTCCCTACCTCAGACTCCCCTATCCACATAATTTCCTTCACTTTCTCTCTCTACTTCATCTCCTTCTCCTCACTTTCTCCAGTCTCCCCTTCTTCCTCCTCTTCTTTTCATCTCATCTCTCTTTCTTTGTACCTCTGTCCTTCTTTCTTATTTCTTGAACTATCACTTTTTGAAGATAACAATTACAGTAGCCTGGACATTTTTATTTGAATTAGCATTTTCTAACTTTTCTAATTTCTTAACAATGAAATTATTTTTCTTTTTAATAGACAGTTTCAAAAATAGTTCCCTTTCTTTTTACTGTTTTCAATGTAAAGGAGCATATTTATTCCACTAATTTTAGTTTTATTTTCTAGTTATAGACTCTTCTTCCAAAAAGGTCCTTTCTCTTTTCCAAGTGAAATTTACTAAGAGCAGAATTCACTCTGTGTTTATTAGCTTGATAGAATCCTCTTTCCTTGCATGTAAGAGTCTGCTCAAAGTTGTCAGGTTTCATATTAGAAATCTAAATATTAGGGATTTTTTTGCTAAGTCAATAGATAAAAATTCATACTTAACAGAAATTATGTAATGTTTTTGTCCAACTTGATGGTAAGACGAATAGTTTGATTAGTAGGCTTTAAATTAAGGTCACTTTGGAATATGTTTTATTAGTGGAATTCATGATGGCTTCTTTGGAGGAAAGTCTGTCAAGTCAGACAGTCACGTTTCAAATACTGGATCCACCTTTTACAAGTGCGTGACCTTGAAAAATTCAATTCAGCTCTTGGAATCCCAACTTTCTTATCTGTAAACAAGCATAACAGTACTTGCCTCATGAATGTCCTAGGAAATAAGCAAATGTACAAAACTTTGTGCTATGTAGGGTACAAGTGTTCAGTAAATAAAAGCTTTTGTTGATAGTAACATTTATATTGTATTGTATTCATAATGCCCCAAACAATCTCACAATATAAATTGGTTATATCCTAGTGAACTGGTTCAAAAACACCATCATTATCTTTGTATCTTTTCTTCCATTATTCTGGATATTTCTCCTTTCATTATTATTTATGGCAAAACAGAATGAATCAAAACAAAATGATTAACTTCAAAGATACTCTTTTATAGGACTAAGAGTAAGTTTTGATAAGGAATGTGTATTTGCAAGAGGCAGGAGGTGAAATCTCTTATTAGGTTCACCCTATAGGAATAACTTATTTTGGTATTTATTTGAGACTGGGTTTTAAGGAGCAAAGCTATACAACAATTGAAATAATAGTTGCATATTTTCCCTCAAATATAATATATACCCAAACAATCTTTTGATTTAAATATCAAATTTTTATTTCACAAAGTATTGAGATAATGACCCTACACAATCTCACTGTAAAGAACTGGCAGGACAGCTATAAATAATGTATTAAATTTTATAGTGTACTAGCATAGGACAAAGGGTTGAGTGGCCTTAGAATTAATATCAAAATATAGTAACGAATCTTGGGCAATTTTCTGGTATTTTTATAGATTTCTAAGACCTTAATAAAAATGAGCTGAATTCACAGACAACAGAGACTTGAGTAATAATCTCATGACAGCTAAAGTAATTCTACTTTCTTCTGTTTTAAACTTCCAGGTGGATAGGCTTTTTTTTTTCTTTTTTTAAAGGCAGCTTTAAACAGGACAAAGAAACTTCAAATTTATTTACAAAAGAAATTATATACCATGGCCCAAAATAATTCCCTTCTAGAGTCCTATGCCCAGAATAAAAGAAAACTATGATTGTATAAACACGGTAGAAGAGCAGATATACAAAAGAGAAATAGAAAAGCTTCAAGTCTTATCAATACAGTAAACTACCAATCCATAAAGTTAAACAATAAAAGAAGAAAAGAAAAGGATATTAGAAAAACAGAAGAAAATTAACAAAATGGTAGCAATATTTACCCATTAATGATAAATTTTTATCATAAAGGGACTAATTTCCCATTTAAAAGATACTGGCTGGTTGAATGGATAAAAAAATCAATAATTAATAATATATTTTCAAAAAGAAATGCACTTCACTAGTAATGACAAGTACAAACTACAAGTAAAAAGACAGAAATAATGTTCCACCTAGGTACTTCATTTTTTTGGATGCTATTGTGAAAGGTGTTGTTTCCCTAATTTCTCTCTTGATGAGTCTGTTGTTTGTGTACAGGAATGCTATTGACTTCTGAGTGTTGACTTTGTATCCAGCTACGCTGATGAATTTAGTTATTAAATCTAGAAGTCTTTTGGTGGAGTTTTTGGGGTCTTCTATATAGAGTATCATGTCATCTGCAAATAATGATAATTTAACTTCTTCTTTTCCTATCTTTATTCCTTTTATTTCTTTCTCTTGTCTAATTGCTCTGGCTAATGTTTCCAGAAGTGTAAATGAAGACTAAAATGTATTATATTGGGAAAGGGAAGAAAATGTCCAAATGGGAAAGGGAACAGGGAGGGAGAAAGGAACAGAGGGACAAGAGAAATAAGAAATGGAAGGAAAAATGGAAACAAAGCTTTTGTAAATAGGGAGGGAGGAGGGGGTGAGGGGAGGGGAATGGGAAAAAACCAACAAGATATGTCATGTATGGGTACAAACTCCTATGATGAATGTTATCACTATGCACATCTAAAATGTACCATTAAAATAAAATTTAAAAAAATAATGTTCCACACAAATAGAAACTGAAACTGAATAATGGTACTATATTTACACATGAAAAAATAGACTTTAAGACAAAAATGTCAGAAAAGACAAAGAAGCTCACTATATAAATGTCAAAGGATCATTTCAAAAAGAAGATACAGGTACTATAAATGTGTATGCACCAAATGTGAGAGCAACCAATTTTATAAAACAAACACCATTAAAATTAAAGGCAGAGATAGGGCACAATACAATAATAGTGGAGAAATTCAACACCCTACTTTCATTGTGTGCCGATCCGGACAAAAAACAGCAATGAAACAACAGAGCAAATTATAGACTAATAAAGGTGAACACTTCAAATACAAGTTCCCCAGCTGCAACCCAAAACCCACTTATTTGTCACAAAGTGCCAACACTGCAATTCAACCTAAACATTGAGGTTTTAGTTTAGAAAACACGACTCATACATGAATATCTTTTGCATTAAAAGAAAGACAAATAGCATATGTGCCATAAATTTGCCACCACTGCTGCAGACCAAAAACATTCACAGAACATTTCATCCAACAGTTGCAGAATACACATTTCTTTTCAATAACACATGATATATTCTCTAGAATAAACTATATATTAAGCCATAAGACAAGTCTCTTAGAAAATTAAAAGCAAACTGAAATGTTATCATGTGACTTTTTGACCAAAATGGATTAAGACTAGGAATCAATGACAAAAGAAGCTACAAATATATGGAGATCAAATCAACATTTGAATAAAAAAAGGGTCACTGAAGAAATAAAAAATGAAATTAAAATTTTTCTCAAAATGAATGAAGATGGGCACACAATATCCCCAAACTCAGAGGATACATCAAAGCAATACTAAGTGGAAAGATTATAGCAGCAAATTCCCATATAGAAGAAAAAAAATAGAAAAATTCAAGTGACCTATTGATACATTTCAAAAACCTATAAAGGAAGAACAAATACAACTATAATCATTAGAAAGAAATAATAAAGATAAAAGCAGAAGTAAATGAAACAGAGAATTAAAATTAGAAAAGATCAATGAAATGAAGAGTTGAAATTTTGAAACAGTAAACAAAATTGACAAGCTTAACTAGACTAACTGATAAAAAAGAGAGAAGACCCAAATTAAGCAAACCAGAAATGAAAGAAGAGACAGTAAAGTCTATACCACAGAAACACGAACTATTATTAGGAACTATTATGAGCCACCATACACTAACAAATTGGAAGACCTGGGAGAAATGGACATTTACAGACACATACCCACCAAAACTGAACCATGAGGACATAGAAACCAAAATAGTCCAAAAACAAAAAATGAAGCTGAATCAGTATTTTAGAAGAAAAGCTTCACTGCTGAATTTCACCAAGCTTAAGAAAGTTCTAACACTAATTCTGCTTGAGTTATGCCAAAGCATTAAAATATCTCCTAAAGTCACATGTTTTGGGAAGATGATTGGATCATGGGGGTGCTATATTGATGAGTGAATTTATCAGTTGATGAGCTCAATAGCAGAATGTACTGATAAGAGGGCCTGGATTGGAGTTGAGTAACTGGTGGTGTGCTCTAGAGGGGTGTATGCTTGTCTCTGACTCCTCCTTTCTCTCTCTGCTTCCTGGCCACCATGCAGTGAGCAGCTTTCTTCTACCATGTCATTCTCTCATGCCACTTCTGCTTTGAAGCCAGATGACCATGGTCTAAGACCTCTCCTTCTTTAAATGGTAGGTGTCAGCTATTTTGTCTCAGTGACAGGGTATGATTGAGGAGAGAATCCTTGTAAATTCACTGTGTGAGGTCAGTGTTGCTCTAATACCAAGACCAGAGGACATGACAAAAACCAAAACCAAAAACAAAAACAAAAAACAAAATCCCCCCAAAAACAAAAAAAATTCCCTGAAAAAAACAGATGCAAAAATTTTTAACAAATTACTAACAATTCAAATCCAAAGGCACATAAGATAGATCAGTCACCATGATCAAGTTGGTTTTACACCAGTATGCAAGGATGGTTCAACATACTCAAAACAACAAATGCAACAGAACATATAAACAAAATGAAGGATAGAAATCATATGATAATCTCAATAGATACAGAAAAGCATCAAATAAAATTGAATATTTATTCATGATAACAACTCTGAACAAATTAGGCATAGAAGTATTATACCTCAACAGAATAAAATCTGTATATAACAAATACATAATCAACATCATACTGAGCAGGAAAAGGCTGAAATCATTTTCCTTTAGATATGCAACAAGACACAAATACTCTCCTTGCTCTTTTTTTTTTAACATGATACTGAAAGTCTTAGCTAGAGCAATTAAGCGAGAAAGAAATGAAAAACACACAAATAGGAAAGAAGGAGGTCAAATTATTCCTGTTTGCAAATGACATTCTGGTATGTTTGGAAAATTCTAAAGGTTTCAACAAAAACTGCAAGAACTGACAAACAAATGCAGTAAAAGTACTGGATACAAAATCAACATACAAAAACCAGTAGCATTTTTATACAACAATAATGAACTTGCTGAGAAAGAAATCATGAAAGAAACCTCATTAACATTACCCATGAAAATAAAACATCTGGGAATAGGCTTAACCATAGAAGCAAATAACTTACAATTAAAATTACAAAACACTGGTGAAAGACATTAAGTTGCACAAAGAAATTGGAAAGACTTCCTATGTTTTTCAATTAGGAGAACTAATATTTTCAGTACGTCCATAAAACCCAAAGCAATTTACAGATTCAATGTAATCTCCATCAAAATACCAATGACATTTCCACAGAACTAGAGAAAACAATCCTAAAATTCATAGAGGCACAAAAAGACACCACATAGCCAAATAAATCTTAAACAAAAAAATGCTGAAAGTATCACAATACCTGATTTTCAAGGTATATTACTAAGCTATAACAGCCTAAACAGCATGGTATTACCATAAGAAAGACACATAGTCTGACGGTATATAACAGAGATGCCAGAAATGAACCCATGATTTATAGCTGACATATTCTTATCAAAAGTGCTAAAAACATACAGGAGAGAAAGACAACCTCTTCAATAAATAATGCTTGAAAAACTAGATATCCTTATACAGAAAACTGAAACTTGACCTCTATCTCCAACCCCATAAAATAACCAAGTCAAAATGGATCAAAGTTTCAATGCAAGATTGAAAGTATGAAACTTGTAGGAAAAAAAAAATACTTCCAGACATCACAATAGGAATTGACTTTTGAGTGTGTCCCCAAAACCACTGGAATTAAAGGGAAAACAAACAAACAAGATTATAGCAAATTAAGAAGCTTTTTGCATAGCAAAGGCAACAGTCACCAGAGTGAAGAGACAACCTACAGCATAGGAGAGGATGTTTGGCAGCTATTCATCAGACAAAGGGTTAAAATCCAGACTATATGAGAAACTCAAAAACCTTAATGACAACACAAACCCAAGTAATTCAGTTAAAATGGGCAAATAATCTGAATAAGCACTGCTTAGAAGAAAAAATAAGTTTGATAGTCTTAGATCACAAGGAAATGTAACCCAAAACTACAATGAGATATCATCTCACTCCAATTAGAATGGCTATTATAAAACAAAACAAAACAAAACAAAACTAATGCTGGTGAAGATGTGGAGGAAAGGAAACTGTTGTGCACTGTTGCTGGGAATATAAATTAGTACAGACATAATGGAGAACAGTACGGAACTAAAAAACAGATATACCATATAATCCATCTATCTTACTTCTGGGTATATATCCAGAGGAAATAAAATCAGCATACCAAGGAAATAGCTGCACTCCCATATTTATTGCAACACTGTTTATGATAACTAACATATGGAATCAGTCTGGAGGTACCTAACAACAGATAAGTGGATAAAGAAAATGTGGTTTGTATACCTAATGGCATATTATTCAACTATAAAAAAATAAAGTCCTATGATTTGTTGCAAAATGAATAGAAATGGAGGATACTATGTTATGTGAAATAAGTCAGGCACAGAAAGGCAAATACCACTTTTCTGTCATATGTGAAACCTAGAATATCAATCTGAATATAGAATAGTGATTACAAGAAGCTAATCAGGGTGACAAGAGGGTAAAGGGGAATAAAAGATGTTTGTATAGTGAGTACCAAAACTTAGATGGAAGTGATAAATTCTGGTGCTTCATATTACAGTGCCATAAGTATAGTTCACCATAATCTATAATATGTTTAATTAAGATTTAGAAACAAGGAACTCTCAGTATTTCCAAATGTAAAGAGATAATAAAGTGAGGGAAATGCTAATTGTTATTGGATCGGTGCGCACCATATGTATGTGTTGAAATACCACTCTGTTCCACATTAATGTGTGCACTTAATAGTTGTTAATAAGAACAAAATAAAATAAATTAAATAATTTCCTCCTGGAAATTTAATTACTCTTTGTTGGCTGAGAATAAAATGTTTGGGGAACCAGTTCAGTGTTGTAATGGAAGATGGTCAAGCATGTTTCAGAAAAATCAAACATCTATGAAAATCAGTCTGTCTTTACCAACAACAACCTAATTCCATTTTAGTTGGTTTCAAAATCTCTACAGCTGTATTGCACTTTGTGTGATGAGAGGTAGTTTAGAGTTTTTTTCCACACATGGCACAGAATAATGTTGATATGGGAGGAAAAAAATCCTCCAAGTTTCTCATCATACGCAACCCTCATTGGCACATATTTTGTTTAGCATATTGTCTTGGAATAATTCTCTTATTTATAGATGGAAATGAGACCCAAGTAGGGAAACTAACTTGTTAGAAAACATTATTGATAGTAGCATCAGAATAAAGTTCTGAACATTTTTATTTACTACTTTAACTTTATTTATTTTTAAAAACTCTTCTTTCATAAAAGGAGCCCAAAATATACATTCAGTATTATTTTGATGCTTGCTTTTTGGAGAAATATCTCCAATGCTCACCTTTGCTTTACTTGATAGAGAACCTAATAAGTAAAATAGAAAATAAAGTTTCCGATTAGAATTTTCATAAGGCAAGTTCTTTTCTTTTCTTTCTGTTTTTGTAAAAGCGAATTATAATGAAAAAAAGAGGTATTCATGAAGGAAAAGCAGTGCATTATCTCCCTGGAGTGCAAATCCTCCTAGAAAGATGAACCACAGGCAGGAGACTGGTAAACATGTAGCCAGAGCATGGAGGTCTAAGGTCCAGGGTCAGTAAACAATGATAGCCTGAGATGCCCCTTTGGTTGGGCCAAACACTCACATTTTCCCTCCAAACAATATAAAAATTCCTCATGAACATAAGGTACCTTCATTTGATCCAGACAAGCGATAGCAAATCCTTATTTCTTTCAGAGCTCCTTATTAGAAATCAACACTACTGTTAACTACCAATTACCACCTCTGCTACTGCATAACTACTACATGTTATTATAGGCAGATGGTTTAGTAGACAGTGCACATCTATCATTACATTTAATCTACACAACAGTTGTAGGGTTTAAGAAAAATGGTGGAAATTTGGAGTAAGAGTCCTGAGTTCACCAGCTAGAAAGGAGGCCAA